>JAGXCT010036153.1:0-75721 GCA_022495035.1 Philopotamus ludificatus | reverse complement strand
AAATATTATATTTATTCATAAATAAATTCGTAGTAGCGTTTACCGTGGCGCTGGTAGTTAGATGATTTCGCGTGCCTGCACGCCGTCGCGTCTGAACGGTTAAACCTAAGCGTTTTATATGATCATGAGAATCGAATTTGATCAATTTAATCTCACGAGTTGTTATTCGCCGGTTTGTATCAATTAATACCTTTATTGCGTCTTCATCAGCTTCCACTGACTTTTCAGAACGTGGTGCATCTTCCATATCAAAATTTCCAGATCGAAATCTTGAAAACCTTGCAAATCTTTTGGCACTGGTGTCAATACATCTTCTTCATACACTTCGGATATTTTTTGTCTTGCTTGAACAGCATTTTTAACTTTTCGATAGTAAAAAAGTAAATTATGCGGAAAATATTGCTTTTCACTTCCATATTTGAAAGAGTACCAACTAAAAACTACTGCAGAGAATCAATTGAAGTTTTTCTTAAGAAAGCCTTACTCTATCCGCTGTCAAAATATATAATAATTATGCGTTTTAAGTGTGAAGTTGGCTGTGAAAAATTACAATTAGGTCCTCTGTTAGGAAAATACGAAATTACTTTCCGAACAATGTAATAGGTCGACCGAAAAGTAATCAAATTTTTGTTTTGGTAGCGAAAATCATTTATTAAATAAAAAAATCTTGAATACTAAACAACAAAATAGTTTCTATCAAATCTCTTTGTCCCAGCGTAAAGGTAGATTTCGATTCCCCTTTTAAAAAAGTCTTTCCATGAGCGTTTTCAGCTCTCCAACAATATTTTTTTTTTTAGCTCTTAATGTATGTTCTTACAATCTGAAAAGATCGTAATCCGATGGCGCGAGATCCGTTGAATAGGGTGGATAAGTTAAAAGTTTCAATCTAAGCTCCCTTATTTTTTCCCGTGCTATTTTTGCAGTTTTTAGGCCTCGCGTTATCATGCTGAATGATCCTTTATTTGTCTTTAATCAAAACTTTGAAGAATTGTTCACAATACACTGACGCTAAGTAATTTATAGTATTTAATTCCAGAAAAATACCACCACACACAAACAAGGACCTTCTTTATTGTTAGTGATATTTAAGGAGTCCCAACGGTTACTTTTCCGAAAGAAAACCATTGTTTTTTTGTACAAGATTATTGTATAGAACTTACTTTTTATCCCCAGTTACAATTCGCTGCAAAAACCTATAGGCTTCATACCGAGACAAAAGAGACGCGACGTTGATCGAGCGCCATCTCTGTAAATTTACAAGGAACCTAAACTCCTAGCCTGTACAATTTTCCTATGCCACAAAGATGATGCTGAACTATAGAATATTTATAGCCAATCTTCAATTGTTTGAAGAGGATCTAAATCCACTATCGCCTTCAGGATATCATCATCTAATTTTTGGTGTCGTCCTTTTCGTGCGACATCTTTTAGATTCCTATTTTTATTTTTAAACTTTTTAAACCAGCGATGACACTTGTTTATTTCAGTATATCCCCGTAGGTATTAGGGATATAATTTTTTTCACTGCTGAAAATGATCTCATCGAAGAAATTTTCAATATTTTTCGATCCCTCTAATATAACCCCTCTGGAGATTTTTGTGAAATAATTTTCGCTTTATAAAAAATGAAGATATTTTTTATTGCAGAACCAAGGCACGGACGGATAATAATACATTCTCGCAAATCCCGCCGAGTAGTAAAAGGAAACGTTTCCATGGGTCGGGGTCTGAATCTGGGATCCCAGTCGGCGTTTTCGGGATGATCTACAGCCCCACTATCAGCATTCACGCTCTATCCGACCGGACATATTTTATTTCAGATTTGCGAAATGCAAATTGATACCGGGTATCGCAGAATTGATTTCAGGGTCAGCGGCGATTTTTTTTTGCTTCCAGTGCCCCATAATCTTGATTGCTTTTCTGACGTCGGTACATCCCGAGTGGCCATTTGTCAAGCAGTGGTATAAAAAATCCTATCTCGGACGTCAATCAAAGTCACGTTTCAGACATTTATCTTTTTCAGCATCCGAGATAAATATGGCATGATGCGGGGGTCAGGATATCGCGGGAGTAATGATATCGAAATCAATTATTCCCGAGAACGCTTCCAACGTCATAACGGATGGACGGATCTGAAAATAAATAAATGGCTATCGTTTCAGTCGTCGACTAATTGACTAAATACACGGACTCGGTGCAAAACTACTATTAAACGACATTTTATTATAATTTCGTCCAGCGATATGATAATTTTATTGAAAGCTTTTCATGTGAATGTCGCCATCTTTATATTTAAAAAGTTGGACTCGAGTGTTGTGCAAATGTAGATATTTAAATTTTTCGCATTTGGAAACGATCGTATTTTTTAAGAAACTTTTCACTTATTTATATTTACATTCAATTATTAAAAATAAATGCAACACATTTAAAATTCTATATTCTTCATTTCGTCGGTAAAGATAACTGAAAAATGGATAAAATGATAAATTAATAGTAATTGTTATTAAAACAGTTCAGTTATAACCGTTTACAAGAAGAGTTCTTGTCTAATTGATTGTTATCAATTAGACAAGGGTTTTCTTAATCATCCAATACATGTAAAAACATGTTTTCTTAGCAGGACGAAGTTTTATTCATTATTTTAGGTTTTCCATTTTATTTGATTTTAATATTGTGCTTCTGAGAAGTAAGTGACCTTCTATTCGCTCAACTAAATACTTTTATTATAAATAATCATAACAAATATTTTAAAATATATATATTCATGTACCCGTCATAGCTTAGAGGTAATTACAATCAAATTACGATTGTTAAAGTTTAATTGCCAATAAGCGCAGATAGTATTCAGATGGGTGACCATTCTGAATACTTCTGAGTGACGCTGGTCAACAGAGGGGTGGGGTGGAGGCTGACGACCTTCATTTCACAAAAAAAATAATTGTCAAAAATATAAGCTGGGAAGCGGGCAGCAGCGCTCTTCAGTATAAAAAAATCACTGCGGTGCAGAAGACAACGGGAAACCACTGCACTATATATTCCCGTAGAAAACTATGTCCATGGTCCTCCGAAGGGAATCATGCAAATGGTCACGTTCCTCAGAAATGAGGGAAGTGGTTTAAAATTTATATAAAAATATAATAATATGTAATCGCTTCACGACTCAAAAAAAAAAAAATATTCATGTATTATGTATACTAAAATGTGTTACTCCGGCGCCTGTAAGGCAAAAGCGCTGTCTGATTGTCGGTGTCGAGTATTGGACGAGTGCGGGCCGGTAGTGGAGTGCGGGGGAGTCTCGCTTCTAAGCGCCGTGTCCGCTGCAACTCGGTGCAGTCATACTGATTTATATTAACACAGTCAAACTGACTCACAGATCTTTGTACCACGTGTCACTTATTATATTATTGGTTTTATTATTTAGTATTTTTACCTCACATTATTTTTTTTACATATTTTAAATAAAATATGAGCGAAATACACTTTTTTAATTTTTAATATTCTGCAGCACCCCCAAATATTTTACCCACGAGCCGCCACTTAATATTATAATTCTTTTTGGGATCACAAATCACATAGGAATCAGAGCTTTTGCATATTTTTTCTTAAAACTTTTTAGAGTTTTTTCACCAAAAAATAATATATTTCCTAAATAAACGTTCACATGTATATCAAATTCCTTGAAAATTCCCTTCAGGAATAAATTACTACTTACTCACGATTTTTTATCTGTTCTTTACCTTTGCATTTAAGGTTTTTCTTACAAATTTGATCTTCTGCAAATATTATTAGAATCGATTTTTTACTTAATAAAAACCTTAAAAAAAATGTGAAAATAATTAAAATTTTCACAGATTATTGAATAAATAAAATACCTAAGGATTTAGAATCAATATTTAATGTATCATCTTAAAAATAAGACAAATATCAGTTTGGACAAATACCATTTTATTTTTATTCTAATTAAGAAAAAGAAAATATTTTTATCCTTTATAAATATAATATATTTTTGGTATTATTAAAAATTTACTCAAAACTCGTATTGTAAAGTATAAATATATAATTAATATCTAATAGATACTTAATAGCTTATATAATTAAGATCTTTCTTTTGTTAATTTGGTTATTATCTAGAAAAAATATTTATATAAGTAAATTGTTTTTTTTTAAATTTATACTAAAATTTTATTAGAAAAAATATATTCATAAATAAGATAACATATTTATATTATTCAAGCTTTCCTTTCAAATAAATTATTCATTATCTGAAAAGGCAATGTATAATACAATTTATTATGTGGCATTTCCACTTTTAGTAAAATCTATGAGTTACTTTCGTTGTATTTTTATACATAGATATTTTTTTTTAATTAAATAAAAAAATACTCGGTTCAAGTTGTTTACTAAAAAATCTTTTGGGCCAACATTTCTGGCCCACGGAGTAGAAAATGTTAACTTAAGTGTATGTATAATTAATCTATTCATTGATATAATCCTTTTGTCTATTCAAAATAATAAAAAATTGATTTGTAAATAGTTTGTGTATTTTACAAGTAAAATTTAATTAAAAAATATTAAATCTATTTTTTAAAGTAAATTAGATCTGTTAAACTCATACATAAAAATAAATCTTGTTATTAGTTTTTGTTTTGTTGGCAAGGCTTCATTGTGCATGTGTGTATTTAATAAACTTAAGTAAATTCCAAGAAAACGTCATTATGAATATGAAAAATTAAGTCAGACATTAAGCCGGAATTGACTCGGCCTTGTTTTCGTGCGCGATAACAATCCAAAGTTGCAAAAAAAAATTAAAGTCGCCAAGTCCGGCTCTACTGAAAGGAACAGGGGGGCATTCAGATGTGCAATTTAATTAAAACTTTTTCGCCTTCTGACGATAATAATACGTGCGGCTCGAGTCTGCCGCCGGAATGAAAAAGAGCGTGATGATACATTTCATTATGTCTAATGAAAAACTCTTTTCACCCGTCGCTACATAATGGGTATAAATATTTTTCATTACCCAAACAAAATACCCCCCTAGCGCCCGTTTGCGGTGTTCTCCCATCCCCCGTCACTCCCACCGCCTTCCTCCATTCAGCTTTGGGTTTTTTCCTTCACGCTCCATTTGCGTTAATAAATATGAACCCGGGGTTTAGATCTGGTAGCCAGAAAGCGCCGGGACGGACAATTAAAATGGACGCCGTAAATTCGTTTCGCATCACAATACTCCGGAACGTGGTCATGTGTGAACCCGTAAACAGCGGGAAATTCGTGGAAAACGCGGACGGAACCATTATTGGCGGGAAATGATTGGAGTCTGAATGATGACATAAAGATTTATCAACCTTCCATTTGAAATGAATATTCAGTGGTTTATTATCGGTGCGACTCTTATTGCCCCATACTCCGACGACAATTATTCATCTTTTGCGAATAGAATTTACAAAAAAATATTTTATGAATCCTTGCACCTTCGCACCTCTTCCTATGCACTTTTTACGTCCATCAATAAACTTATGAAGCCTTGAGAATGCTTTTGATCTGACTGAAAAAGACTATAATTTATTCGTCGTGGAATGTTTCTCGTTTCATATTAAATAAATGCTGAAAAAATTTTATTCCATTCTTTAGAATTTGTATGTTTTTTAAATTCTGCAAATAAAGAAGAATAAAATATAAAATTCTTATATATTAAAAATTTTCACTGGTTAGAGTCAATCTTCATTCCAGGTATCAATCCGTGGCGCGTTGAGGATGCTGAGGCGGCCAGAACGTCAGCGATTATACTTTTGTACCCAAGACGAAGCTGTCAGAGCGTTCCGACACAGTTCCATCCCTTACCATCCACCCACACCGCATATACCGGCTTGGAGCATTTTCAATCGGTGCAACAAAAGTAGTTATTTTCTTGAAGCGTGTGATGTTAAAATATAACGCTCTTTTTTTAAGAAAGGGGAGAAGGGAGAAAAAAAGTCTATGCAAAGCGAGAAAATGTCCTGTAGCAAATTACACTGCTGACCAGGTCCACGTGTCCGATAGGGCCCTCCACCGGGAGACCCGCAGGAGAAATGCCGCTCCGGACAGCATAGGGTAGGTCACGACGCGCAGCGTCCAGGTGAACACAGAGCGTGACTGTAATCCTGACAGACGTGCCCACACCAGTAATGTGGAGATGCTACATGGTTAAACTCTTTAAGTTTAGCCTTGAAATTACCGTGGCCAGTCAGGAATTGACTGACGTAGAAGTCTGGGAAGATCCAGTTACAACTACTAAGCCAGACGACAACAGGACTGTTTTTTTTAAGCAAAAACTGACGGCCCTTAGCTGGATTTCAAGGTCGAGCGGAAGGACGCCAACAATAATTAACAGTGAAGCCGTTGAATAAGTGCGATAAGCACAAGTAAGATTAAGGGGAGCGGGCGCTGCCGCGATAAAAGGATTCTACTAATCGTCAGCGATTATAGTGGTCAGCTCACTTATTAATTGGTTTATTTAATGTGGTTTGCTATGGCAAAGACGAGAGAGTATATCCAGAGCCACCGTGTTGACATCCACGTGTAGTGCCACAAGATGGCGCCTAGATTTTCTAAGATAAGGTCAAGAATGTTTATTTTCTTCATTTTTAACAATCTTTTTTATTTTTCACTATTTTCATAACTATACTGTTTTTTCACGTCATATACACCCGTTTGCAAATCAAATGCATTCTTTTGCAAATCAAATGCATCCTTTTACAAATCGAATACAACTTTTTAGAATTCAAATGCACCCTTTTACAAATCAAATGCACCATTTAATGAAAAATGTAAAAAACGGGTTGCAATGTATTTTAAAACGGGTGTATTTGACGTGAAAAAACTGTATCACAATATGCACCACTACTTATGATAAAATAGTAAATTTAAACGGTACTTTATATAAAAAAAACACTCTCTGATCAAAAAACTTTATTTCAAAACTAAGAAATAAATCATCTTTTACCCTACTGTGTTTATATTATTATTTGAAGTCACTAGATAAGGGGTTCCAGGTCGACGTTATCTATAACGACTTTGAAAAGGCGTTTGATAAAGTCGATCACACTAGACTTATTACTAAATTAGATAGTTTTGGATTCTCAGCCAATATTTTTCCATTTATTTAAAGTAGAAGTAACAGTATGCGATGCATTATTCCCTAAGGTCATGTGTATATTATGCATCCTCTAGAATCCCATAGGGTTTAAATTTAGGACCATTATTTTGCGTTTTATTTATTAACGACATACAGCATTTCCTTTTTTGTAATTTCATACTCTTTGAAGATAACTTAAAACTGTTTTAATTAGAGATCTACGGAGTTTCTAATCTTTGATTACATGCTAGGGAACGTAACTCTTCCCAGACAGTCGTCAATCAAAAACCTGGGAATTCTGCTCGACCCTAATTTTAGATTCAATTCACATGTATACGAGATATGTAATAGAGCTTCAAGAAAGTTAGGCTTTGTCTTGAGAAATTCTCATTACATACATATCAACTTAGTTATAAGGTTGCTATGCAATGGCTTGGAGTTTACATTAATCAGGATATATCGTCTGGGTGTCATACGATGCTTCGAGTATCTCAGGCTAGAGAAAATTCCAGAAGAAATTCTTAAATTTGGATTTTACTCTGGTCAATATCCCAGTCCATGGATTCAGGATTGTCTGGGGTATTTAACTCTCAAGAAAAGATGGTCAATATACTTGGCAAAGCACCTCTTTAAGCTATTTGTAGACGCAGTACATAGCCCCCTTGTACTGTGCGAGTTGCCCTTATAGGCGCGACCTCACTACCATCTAGCTCGTTTGCGTGTGCTTTTTTTTCGCCAAATGTGAGGAGAGGTACTCTCAGAAACTCTCCGACAGCCAAAGCAATCAGTTTACAAACCACTTAGCTGATTCATATAGCAGATATATCTACACATTATGTGTTTATATCTATACGAATTGGATTTATCTGTAATGCTAACCATGCATTGTCTTTAAATAAATAAACATTCATATTATTAGACACATGGCTACATCAGTTCGAACGTAAGTTTAATAGTAAAAAATATTGCTTTTATTCAAATGAAAAACATTTTATGTTTAGATTCTTTAGATTCTACAAATAATAATATAATTAAAATTCGAGTCATTATGATTTCATCAATAAAGCTCTCTGAAGAATTTTCGATTATCTATAAATTATTACGATTTTTTTTTAATAATTGCTTAATTCAGGAAAAGGATGTTGCCATCTTCTCCATTACAGTTTAGATTCGAAATCAATGTTGCATTACGAAGACAATGGAGACGGGGGCGCTCATTACGGCGTTGCCAGGTGTCGCGAGCGATATTGCCAAAATATGGGACGAGTCACGTTTTTGAACTGTTTTTGGCGGGCTCAGGGCCACCGACATAATCACACCTCGTTAGCGAGACCCGGGGATAGCGTGAACCTTTCACCCGTAAATATTTGATAATCTTTATGTGCCATGGGATAAATTTTATGACCGCATAATGATATCGGGTTACGCTCCGCCATAGAACATATGCGCTTCAGCCGCAATACGGGGGACTCTAGTTCCGTGCTGAAATTCTACACGTATGTATGTGCGATTTACGTAAAAAAATAATAATTATATTTTTTTAAATATAATACAATTCCGACGAAACGTTTTAATAATAGATTACTCCTCGGCTTCCGCGAAAATATCTCTCATTAAAAAAAATACACGCTCTTAGCCGCATTCGGGATGAAGCTAAGCCCCGCATCAAAAAATTTGCATAATTATTTTCAAAAATTTAAATAAAACCCGGCCAGTTTATGTTGAACACGACGGTAATGCACTCGATAACCCGTAGCCAGTGGAGTGATTCCGTCCATAACCTCCCCCGGGCCATAAACTTAGTTTCAGCCCGGTGGAAAGATCAAAATTCATATATGGTAAGTAGAGTATGTCGCTGAGGTAATGGTATGTAAAAGGGTAAACCATTTTGTCCGGTACATTTGAGTCTTTATTTAAACCGGCCGGGACACTTAGTTAACACTTTGTCGGCCGCGCTAACGTTTCTCTGCACGGATCCGGGCTAACGGTCTAGGATGGCCGCGATAAATTTTCATTAGGATGGGCAAAAAATGGAGTGGAGACCTTATGCTCTAATTGGCAACCTTTCTCATGCTGCGTCTTGGACTTGATGACCAACGACACGCAGTGTACTCCGGAGGTCGCTCAGCCGAATACGAATACATCCATGTTTATTTTTTAATTCAAGACTATATGAAATAAATGATTTAAACACATTTATTTGCAAATATTGGATAAAAATATAATACTACAGTAACGTCGGAGGAAAGCTGTAAAATCAGTTTTCTTGGTCTATGATATATGTAGAACAATTCGGCGGTGAGCTAATGCAATGAGAGCATGGGTCACGACATATTCGCTTTTATGGAGACATTAACCCGAATATGGCTCTAAAAGGATCCCGGCTCCCAAAGTGTTTGCTATACTACGCATCAAAATTCGGTACTGGTTCATACAACAGGAGCAAGGTCCCATAGTTTGAGATCTATGGAACATAGTGACCTAACCAACACGTGTCAAAGAGCAAGACAAAGGAAAGTATTTATTCCTTGCATAGTAAAAAATCATGTTATATTTTGTTGTATCTCCTCTTCGATGATATAATCGTTTAATAAGTATAGTGGAACCCCCAATTACACTACTCCGAATTACGCGCTGAGTTTAAATATTCCCCGCAAATCCCCTAACTGCGCGGTCGCATTCACATACAGTCAAACGTTGGCTAGCGTCTGTGTATTCAACACGTGCCAGGCTATACGCACACCGCCGGACGGCTTCACTTCCCAAATTACACGACTCCAAATTACACGGTCCCGATTTTAGTGTTAGTGGGGGTTTAACTGTAATACTGTAATTCCGGGTCGGCTAGGCTGATTCGTCTCTGCTGTATTGTTTCCGATAAATAAAGTTGCTGTCTCTATGAATTTGTGTCTCGTTGCGTCCTCCGTTATATCCATTTCGAATCCTGAGAGGCTCCCACGTTACACTACTAAGGCTTATATACATAAGCTGAGCATACGTCTCGTTTTGAACGGGACTGTTTAGTTCTTACTTTTGTTTTATAAAATTGACGAAAATATATAATCTTTTATACTGGCAACTCGATCTTCTCCTTATAACATTTAATCGGTTTAAACTGAAATAAAGTATCGAGGGCCTTATTGACTTGCTCATCATAAATGAAAGTTTTTCTATTAAAAAAAAAATTGTAAGGAACAGATAAGGTGGTAGTCCGTAGGAGTAAGATTTAGGGAGTAGGGTGGATGTGGCAAAACAGTCCAGTTGAGCTCCAGATTTTTTTCTTGAGTCACTTTTGCTGTGTATGGTCTGGCGTTATCATGTAACAGATTAATGCCTTTCGGATTGACGAGTGCAGGACGCTTTTCCAGTAGTTTTTCAAGAACCCTTTGCAGCTGCTGAACGTATGTATAGGCAGTAATCGTTTCGTCGCACTTCACCAGCTCGTGGTACATTATTAGGTAGACGATCCCATCATCTTGACATGAATATTGGCTTTAGGGTCCAGTAGGGGTAGATGATACCTATTCAACCATTGTCTTTTTTAGATAGCACACAATATTTTTTTAGGTTTTCCATTTTTCATCGCCTGTAATTGTACTATCCAAAAAGGTTCGATTTTATGCTGTGAGAGGAGACTTGGGGCAATAGATATTCAGTCTGTCTTATTTTGGTCACTTAGACTATGTGGTACCCATATGCCTAACTTGCTGACTTTCCCCAAATTTTCCAGGTGGCGATAAACTGTAGATTGTGAGGTATTGAGTCTCTTTGCCAACTCCTTTGTAGTTTGGCGTTGATTTTGGGTTTGGGGCAAGGGTTCAGAATAACACCACTATAACGTCTACCACACCAAATAGTTGTAGAATGACTGACGGGCCACTTATCAATCTAGTGAAAATAAAAATCCCTTTTTCGGGTGACTCACTTCGAGTAAATCCAAATAATAGAAACTGTCTACCTGAATCGGAAGCTATTTTTGACTCAACCTAATAGCTAACCTGTCCCGTTGTCCCCAAGCACATCTTCGGGACCCTGAAATGTCTCATTTTCAGAGTAAGACTAAACCACGATAACAGTTTAAAAAAAGACAGAATAAATGAACCTAAAGACAATTTTACCTTCACACAGTACTGTGTTTCTTTCTCACTCCGTTCGTAATTTAATAGCGAGATTGCAAGAAAGTAGAGGCTCACATTTTTTCAAAAGATAAAGTAAGTAGTCAATATAACATTATACTTTGTAGGGTTTTCCATTTCTAGGGATATTTATTAAATCAAAATTTCCCAAACCATCTTTGAAACTTTCTAACATTTAAATAATTAGAGTGTAGCATAAATATTTTTATTAGCAATTTTTAAAGTCACATTATTCAAAAAAAGATAAAGCATACTTTTTTTAAAATATACCTGAAAAAATAATTTATTTGAATGGAATTTATTTGAGTTTCATTATTTTATATCAATAATCAATCTTAAAATAAATTAAACAAGGTCAATTTTCTTGTCTCTGTAATCTCATTAGAGATAACAATGAAATAATAAAAACACTTTTCTAGTTTTTTTTTTAAATATTATTTTAAATAAAAATTATACATACACTAAGCATCTTTAATTATAGGTATATTGTAATATTTTTACTTTTATTATGAGGGTTTTTATATTATAATAGTTATAGTTATTTTCTTAGGTATCTCTACATGAGGGAGTTTGGATTCTACCCAAGTTTATACCCCAGCGCATGGGTGCAGGGTTGCCTGGGGTATATAACCCTTGAGAAAAGAAGATCGGGATTTCATTTGGCAAAGCACTTCTTCAAGCTTTTATTGGTTGGCGCAATACATAACCCCTTTGTGTGTTGTCCTTATGGTGCCACTCACTACCATCGAACCCGTTCACGTGTTTTCCGCCAAAGGCGAGGACAGGCTCACTCAGAAACTCTCCGGTAGCCAGAGATATTACTTTGCTCAACCATTTGGCCGAATATGTGGATATATTCGATGTCAAATATAGCCGTTTTGTTGATATCCTATATGAAATTTTATAATTCTTTTCTTCAATTTATTGTAATATATGTTGTTGTTGTGTTATTTATTTTTCTCATGTATTATTATGTATTATGTATTATGTGTTATGCGTGATTGGCGAACTTGGTCATTCTGTAATGCCAATCACGCATTGTCTTTAAATAAATAAATAAATAAATAAGTTATTTAAATAATATAAATGTTGGAAAAAAATAGTTGTGTCGTATTTTGATATATTATTATATACTCTAAAAATTAAGGAAAGGATTTTTATTATATTATTTCAACTATGTTAGCTTGGACAATATATTTTTTTAAATATTTTCATAATTTGCTCTAAATAAAAGACGTTTAGATATTAAAAGCATTATTTTTCTTCAGGTACCCTGTCTTCAAGTTTTTTCACCATGCATGTGCGAATTTATTGAGAGCTGGAACAATTCTAGAGCTGTCAATGTAAGTGTGGCAGAGCCTCAACATCTTCTTTCTTTTTATAAGTCCCTACTCCTTATAGAAAAGTTGAACAAGTTGAATATACTTATTATATAGAATGTATTAGTTTATATAAATTTATAACTACCTTTATTTAATTAAATAAATATTTATGTAGTCCAATACTGGAACAACTCATTCTATCGTTATAATTCATAGTAGAATAATTTGCATAGTACTAAAATATCATGGTACAACACAAGTTTTCATTTTATTAAATTACAAATAGTATTAATATTCCAGTTATACTTCATCCGACTATTATACGGCCTGATTCGTAATTATTTTCATTTATATTCGCCACCCATACAATTTCGCATTTCCCGCACATTATTTTTTCCCATATATGTAGTGAATAAATAAGTAAATAAATATTCATGGCGGCACCCAGTGCGGTGCGTGCGTGAAACAGTTTGCAGTCACGTGACCTGCGTCGCGAAAAATCGGCGCCCGAGTGTGACGCGCCGCGACGCCATTGGCCGCGCCTCGCTACAACCGAGACGGCGCTTTTTTTTAATACGGAAACTTGACAAATATTTTTTTGTCGTCATTAAACGTAGCTTGTGCGAGAATTAGCGATGAATTTTATTTCTCGGGGCTAATTGCACACTTGTTATATTTCGTAAAAGTTTGATGCCGGAGAAAAAGAAATTAAGTTGGACAATCTCTTTTGAATTTTCATTATACATTTTTATTTTTGTGCGAAAGTTTCATTGTGCCAATATGACTTTGCGTTGTGTATTTTTTTAGTATCGTTTTAATTGCATCGCTCATTACATATTACTTTCATCTAATTTAATTTCATAATGACTCATATAGTCATTAACCCCCTAAATTTAATGTACGTATTTTTATTTTATTATAAATTCAAAAGATAAAACAAAGTTTTTTATTTCAAACGCAATTGTCAAAGAAAAACGTGCTGCATGCAACCAACCACAGAAATAGTAATTTGGCATTGTATATAAGCTTATAACTAGAACATTCTAATTCATTTTTATTTAAATACTCCGAAAAACACAACATAAACGTAAAAACTAGAAAAATGTATAAGGGGAATTATTAATAAAATATTTTTTATAAAGGAAATCACCTAAATTTGATTGGTTAATATTTTCGGTTTTTTTTTACATAGAGTTCTATCGAATTAAGTAAAAGGTTTTTTCTCCTACATTTTCAAGGTATGTAAAATAGGCCTTAATTTGCATTATAGCATCTTCTTTTGAAATCTACGTGTCTATTCCAACAACTTCAGAAGTCATCACATACAAAATTAATTTTCAGCCATCAACGGCAGTTTATTTTGCAAATTCATCTATTCCGTCATTTTAATTTCTTATCAATTCCAGCTTTTAAAAACAATTTTTGATCGTTAATTATTTAGTTGACCCTATGATTTTATAAGATCTTCAATATCTGTACAAGGTTTTTACAGAAATAATGCTGAAAAGCTCGTATTATTTCCTAATCCAGTTGTGGCATTTCACCAGCTCAATTGCATTCTTTATTAATTTATATTTATTCGAATTTTAAATATTTCTGACTGTAGAAAAAGTATGCTAAGACCTACTTTCTAGGCACGTAAAAACAAGGTTCCACTGTATCATATATTTATTCTCTAAGAGCCAAAAATAAATCAATTGTACAAAAAACTGCTAACTTTTTTTCGATTGTCTGAATTGAATTTACAAAAAATTATCACCTTGAAAAAGAATGGCAGTAGAGGTTAAAGGAAGAGAGAGCTCCTCTTGTCCGTGTCCATACCACGGGGATCCAAACCAAGAGTTTCCCTCTCTTGGTCATTACTGGCATTTGTCGTATATCCTCTATCTTGGTATCATGAGAAAAACCTCCTCGGAGAGGGGCTCGTTAGAAAATAGGAAGAGGAGCGAAAGTATCGAGACTAGACCTAGTATTGGACAACAGGTTAGGGTTTTCCTTCTCAGGGTATACCGGCTCTGTGGTTAGAAATCCGTTAGAGACCAAATTTTTTTATGCACATAAGGATACCTGTACATATTTTTTCAGGGGTGTACTATTTTGTTAAGAATTTATCAAAGTTTTCTGGATATTAATATAAATATTTCTTTAAATAATTTTCGAATTTTCCGCGAGGTTATTATGCTCTGGCTCGGAATCATCTACCGTGAATCGAATGTGTAATACGACTTTTGCGGGGCGCCCAATATTGACCGGGCGATCAAATTATTCGCCGAATATGATGTCACGTAGGAGCCGCGACCCCCGGGCGCCCGCTTTTTGCAGGGCTCCCCCCCCTTTTTGCTTCCAAAGCGCCCCTTTTTGTACTCGGTCACAGCGTGTTTTATTCAGCGACCGCGAAATCAGCGGAACACCCTGTTAAACCATATTTGCAATATGTTTCAAGGTCAGACGAGATTCTCTGCTAATTTCAATTGCGAACAGGGCTATTTTTGCTCGCAGAAAGTTTGAGTTTGTAATTGTAGTTTATCTACGAATCTAATAATTAAAGTTCAGAGCACGTACGGAGAGTTCTTATTCGGAGGGAATTAAATACTCTGCTCACAAACTGACTTTGTCAAATCTTTTTTATTTTCACTTTAGGCTAAAAACAATTTCATCGCTCTCAATAATATAAATAAATTGCGAGCTTTTACATCAAGATAATATCATTTTCAGTGTTTAGCATGCAATTTATGACTGAAAATACTGAAAATACTGACGAGTTTGATTTAAATTGTCGAATAAATCGCCATAAATTGTAATTTGCAACATCCGCGATATTTTCTTCCTTCGAACACATCCGAATAGTTTGGAATTATTCTGTATTGTGTTAATAAATTTGGCGTGCAAAGTTACAGCGGTGCAAAAAACGGTTCGGCGAACACGGGGCCGCACCGCGAGGGGGGGTTAATTAATTTTATATGTAAATTGTGCGAGATAGGTCCAACCTTATACAGGGTGTACATAACTTTGGTGAAACGTTGCCTATCCAATAGAACAAGCATATCAAATAATCGAATCATAATATCGTGCCGAGGGCGATATGGGCCTATTTGACTTTCTCTATAAATGCAAACCCTTGTTAAAACTATTTGTATATACAATATTTTTATTAGCAATATTACAAAATATGTTATACAATAATACATTTTAATAATAACTTCATGAAATCAATAAAAAATATTAATTTGTTTTAAACGTGTAATAAAATTCTTTTTTTTGTGAAAATATTTTTTTTTTCAACTAAGAAAAATATTCTAAGAACCTTATTATTATGCCGATTTGAAGTTTAATTAAATCTTTAAAAAAAAATATATGCATATTTGCTTTTTGCTTTCATCTGTGTCATAATTCAATTTTCTTTATCTAACTAATAATATTTACACTGAAACTATAATTATTTTCTAAGTAGATTTAATACGTACTCATCTTCATAATTCGTACGATATATTATCTAAGATAAAAAAGGACATAATTTAAAATACAGGATGTCCTAAAACAATTATACATTGTGCCAATTGCAAGAATCTATAAAAGTTATAATCATATATATTATTAACAAAAAAAACATTGTTGATATATTTTATTTAAAAATACTCGCATTAATTACTTTGGCAAATTTTAAAGGAAAATTAAATAAGACGGTAGTCTAATATTTAGTAACATTAAAATAAAAAAAATGTAGAATAATAAAAGTAACATAAAATTAATTACTAATTATTCATAGTTAGAGATGATGATAGAAAAAAATGCTCTAATACTAAATTTTAGGATAATCGACTTATTTAAGAATTTAAATATTGTCGATTTAACAATTTTGATATTGATTAAAAAAAATGTTCATTAATAATAGTTTTATCTTCTTCTTGAGAAGAACATTTATGTGAAAAATTTCTGACCCGTGTTTGGAAATAGAAATATTTAAATGTTGATATAAAATAACGTTTCAAAATTATTTTAGTTTTTTCTAACACAAAAAGTTAGATATATCATTTCCTAAATTTTTCAACACAATTTGTTAAAATTTTATTCAAGTCAATTGAAAAATATTTTTTTTAGCAATTTTATCAATCTAGAGATTTAAGATATTTTTATAATCTCAAGAAAAATAAAGCAATGCGTGATTGTATACTTATACTTTCTTGTAACCAAAATTTCCTGAAATTTTTCTAACATTTTGTTTTTAATTTATTTTATTAGTATTCGAAAGTCTTAACAATCTGAATAGCAAAGTGTTATAATTATTCATTTAAAAAAATCTCGAGACGAGGATATCCCTTCAAAGGTTTAATAAACAAAATGTATGCGCAAAATATTCAGAAATATTAAGCTGTGGTAGTAAATTATGTCTGACGAATATAGAGACTAAAGCATTACACCTAACTGTATTTTTAAATTCTCGAATTATTTGATTTTCCTCCAAATACTCTTTTAATATAAATCATCAGATCACAAACTTTTAGTATTTGTCTTAAAAAGTCTAAAGAATAAATATTATAAATAATCAATGTCCTTAATGGTCTGCAATTGCGTAAAAAAAATTAAAACAACGCGCGATGTTTGTTCTCACTCGTATCTAGTACGATGTGCAGAGTGCAAGTGAAACGTGCAAGTGACACGTGCTACTAGAGCCCAGTCTGTGGCGAGACAAGTTTTTGGACAAAAAAATGAGAATAAAAAAGCGTATAATCGCAATCATGATTTTTTTTCTAGAAAATAATTATATTATAATTGTTATAGAATTATTCGTAGATAAGGTAATTATATTGTATTTTAATACAAACACTATTTGCAATGATATTCTCTCTATTAATCGTTTAATACTTGCACAAAAGATATCTCTACCCCACGACCCCAAGGGGTCAAATAATGGTGGTACAAAACGATTTCCACTCGAGGCTCACCCCTCCCGGTGTGTGATAAAGAACATTAGACAACTCTGCACCACAGGCATAAACTCCAAAGATTTAAAGCTTCTTCCAACAGATAGAGCGAGGTGCGGTTACCCCCAGCTTCTCTCGTGCCATATTATATTAAAACTTCTCGCTTGTGAAATATCAGCGGTGATAATCTGAGGCGATTTGCGTTCGCGGAAAGAGCCGCCGTCGTGTTCATTGGACCCCGGGGAGATCGCAGGAAGTGTTCTGGATGTCTGGGAGTCCCCGGTTGCACACACATGGCAATAACGATCCAGGTACGAGTGCATGCAGAACGCGTTGCCAGTGCCATTTGCCAGGGATATGGTCGGGATCCGCTACTAAACTGGTCCCAGTATGACTTTTTGCTCGTTGCGATTACTACTATGTAATAGTAGCCCGGTTGGGGGAGATGAAGAGGCGATTTGAGCCGCCGCTTCAGGTATAATTCAGGTATATGATAGCTGAATAATTGCGTTTGTAGCCCGCAGTGCCAAAACCGGATGTTAGCAATGCAATTATATTTAGCGGGTTCCGGAGGCCACTTTAGATCGTGTATTATCGTAATTTTGATGGGATGAAATTAAAATGTATCATTTGATTATGCTTAACAGCGGTCGTCGACAATTTGCACATGTACTAATTAATTAAAATAAATGGAAAACATTATTATATATATATAATATATAATTTAAACCTCGGTAATTAAATTGCTTCAAATCCAATTACCAGTGTTTTGATAATGCAAGTTAACCGCGACTGAGCTAATAATTTTATACCATTTATCCTGCGCTTAATAAATAATTATATACAAATAATAATGCAATCCAAAGAAAATTATATTAAAAAAATAATCAGGGTCGTGGTTTGACACTGGGGGAATATTAGTGTAAGAGACTCATTTTCATTGCATTTGGATTTTTTTGTTATGAATTATTCATTTAGGCATGAGCTTCATTAATCCTCATAAAAAATATAAACATAGTAATCAGACAAATAATAAATATTCCTTGACTTAGAGAAAATACAGAGATTCAATACGACTTACATTCTTCTCTTAGTTAATTCTATTAATTCATCCGTCACAGCGGGTAAAAAATAACCGTGTCATCCGAAGGGGGTCTCTCACAGACCCCAAGCATTTCAAGTCAAGATATTGATGATTTTTTTATTACTTATTTTAAATGGATTAATGGCGATGTCTTCTCGCAGATTTAACTCAAGCTCCTAAAGGAGTTTTTTACAAAACGTGTTACTCATACGTTTCACTTGGCTCATCGTACCGGATGCGAGCGATAAAAAACATCGGGCCCATGGTAGCAGAAGCTAATTTTGCTGTTTTTAATTATTTTTTCGCATTGGCTGATAAAAAACATAGAATTTTTTAGATAAATACAAAAAGTTTGTGATATTATGGATTTATAATAAGAGTATTTAGAGAATAATCAAAAACTTGGGATACCCATCGGCACGTTTAAGAACGCATATCCTTTTTTAATTAAATAGTATTTTTAAATGTAAGTAAAGCCTTACTCAACTACCACAATCAGACTAATCACTATAACTGTGAATATAAGAAAGGTTTTGAACCGGTATTTTTTGTTTCGGTTTTCGTTCCTATTCAATTTAAAAAGATATATCGGTTCGATTCCAAAAAAATTAACGCATTTTCCGGTATTTTTCGGTTCAACATCAAGTGATTACTTTTAAAATATTTTGATGATTAAATTCAGCTCTAGTTTTTCTTCCAAAAAAATTGAAGATTTTCTAGTTTTCGGAACAGTTCTGCTTCTAAGTTCTGTCTATAAGCAACAATTTTATAAATATCAATTTATATAATTTAAAACCTTCTACCTTTGCAGATGAATTTATGTAATCCTTTTCGTATTTTGACGATTTGGACTGACATTTGATTAAATAAATTATGTTTTAATTTTTATTCATCTATAATTAAATTTTAAACACAAGCCGATCGGATTATTTTCTTAGGTTAAGTCAATAAATTGGCTAGCTTGCTCTTAAAGCCTAAATTAGTGGTTATATTCTAACCACAAAAGGCTGTTACATTTATGTATTTATTTTAAAATATTTAATTACTAAATTCTTATTTAAGAATTAATCAAAATAAGTCTAGCTAAAAGCCATACATTTAAAATACTACTTAATGTTTTTACTTGCATATTTTCATAGAATTTATAATAAAAAAATGGTCAAATCTATTCTATGTAATACTTTTATATTTTTAAAATTATCCAAAACTAATTTAGATTATTATGTTGTAAAAAAAATCTCTAATCCTTAAATTTAAAATCACTCTCATAATATTATACATATATAACAGAACAAAAGGTTATTTTTTAAAATAAATCCGCAGTGATTTACCTCATAGCAAAGGAATAAATATTTAAATTAGATTTTACTGTAAATTTGAACCAACTTTAATTTGTAAAATCATGAGGCGTCTGATGATAAATCACTTAAAAATAAATGTTAAAAAAATCTTTTAATCTATGTCTAAACAATTGTCTGTTAACCATTATTAACATCCCAACTGGAGAAAATACATATTGAATTACGTAAAGTTTGGATATGTTATTCAATCCCTGATTTCCATACAAATTAAATCCAGTCTCTGTTTCATGGTAATAAAATATAAATAAAGGTCCCTGTATTCGTAATTTATTTAAAATACGATTGAATATAAAAATATATATATTTGATGGAAATTTATGAAAATTTGCATCAACGGGTACTTTTTTCAAAACCACATACATATTTTAATATCTAATTTATTAGAAAACAATTTTATTATCCTAATTTTTGATTAAAAAATATTTTTTTTAATTTATGTAAAAGCTTAGATAAATTCCTAGTAGAGCGAAGCTAAAAATGTTATAATAAATTCTCCCGGGACGTTTCCAGATTAAATCTAACCCGCCTTCCTCCATGTAATTACAGTCCAGACACATAGGCACGTACCATAAAACTTGATGTCAAACTTGAAATTGTTTGCGACCATTATGTAACGTCGCATGCAACGGGTTAAATCTTGTACGGGTTGAATACGTGACGTTGCCTCAGTCGCCGAATAACCGTGGCTCTACTAATGCTCATCTGTCACATTGCAAAACTTTAAATTGCCATAATCTAGATTTCAGAATGAAGATGGATAAAGCTCTGAATATAATGATGTGAAAGATTATAAATTAAACGTGAATCAGTGAAAAATAACCTACGGTTTAATCGTTGCGTGAAAAACTATATGATTTCAGAGAACAAATCGTTCGAAAAACGAAATGTTCCATGAGAAATTTATTGAACATAATTCAATGTCAAAGTTAGTTTTTTTTTATATAACGTATGGGTGATACAGTGTGTGTCGTGTAAAGATGTTTTCATATAATAAAATATATTTTTCTGACATTTTAACCCCCATAAACTATGCTTCAAAGTTCAAGAGTTGTAAAAATAACTATTTTTTGCGCTCCATCTTCGGGAAAATGTGAGATAATTTGGAATCGTCCTTATTTTCCATTATTATTTTCCGTAAATGAGATAATGAAGTTAATATAATATTTATAAGACGCCCGTATATACCATCCCTGTTCTGAGTTGAAAGAATTCCTATAAATAAATCCCCGAGGAGATATAAATTTTTATCACGTACACAAAAAGAAAGATGGGAATAAATGGTCAACAGGTGAAACCCATCCTGAATACTATATTTATTTTTTATATGTATTTTAATCTTTTATGCACTGTTACTCCTCGGAAAATCCTATGCTTTAATATATGCATTGCCACTGTTATTGTTGCAAAATGGCCTTCGAGGGTTAATTAATGTCATTCGGATTACGAGCCCTGTTATCATTTCCAAATCATTGCACTAATACTCAATGATTATGTTATGATAGGGTCATGGCCTGTTTGCAATTCTGCTGTATAATCTAAACACGTCTGAATAATAATTACAAGGGGATGACTATGATAAAACAATGTATTTTCTTTAAAAACTACTGACACATATTTTTTATTAGTTATAATCAAAATAAAGTTGAAAGGATTCAAATGAAAAGCTCAATATTCCCCTGAAAACGACAGAAGATAATAAATATGCAATAAAAACACATCAATCACGACAATCCGAAACACAAAAAAGTTTTATTGCCTTAAAGTCGAATCTACAGATACTTACTTTGGAAGGCTATTCAATATTAAAACAACCGCAGCAATATAAAATATCGATAAGAGATTCTAGTGGGGCTTGGACAAAAAATGACTAAGAAAATCACAGTATATTACGTATATTTAACATCTGAAAACAGTCTTTAAAATACACGACGAGATCTCGTACTCAGCAGATGAAATATTAGATAGTTGAAGCACCTTACAAAATAAGCCCCCAAACATATTATTTCAAATTAAATCATATAAAAATGATAATTAAAGATCATCTGAATCCTAAAAAGGCTAAAGGTTACGACTTAATTACTGAAAAAAATAATGCTGTACAGTCTACCCCCCAATAGCGTTTACTTCTATAGCGTTTGCGCCGGTTTTTTGTATAGCGTTCATTTTACAAAACGAAATATTTTCAAGGTCTATATATATAATGTGCATTTTAAATACGTACGTGCACTTAGAATATAATTGTCAGTATCTGTTACTGACAATTAATCACCGTCTAAAAACGGTCCTGAAATATTCATCACAATACAGTACTTGTATAGTTGTGGAACAAAAAATTATGATCAAGTAAATCGATGCATACGATTTTTAAGACATTAGGTATTTATGCGTTAAAGGGGTTTTCAATCATTCTATTTTTTTATATATTGAGCAACTGGTATTAAAAAAGTCCCGTTGGAACGTAATATTAGATTACTCTGACAGTTTAAAATGTTCACCATTTTTTTTCCTTCTTCAATTATTGTTTGTTTTTATTATATTTTTATTTTATATTAATATGTATTCTAAATAAAACAAATTTCCGGAAAGGTTTGAAAATATAAAAAAATGGGTCAAATGTTTGATTTGCTCCAAATCGCAAAATACAATTAAATGAACCTAACCCCAAATTTTGTATGGGTGCCTAACATTCTATAGAGTTTTTTACTATAGCGTGGTCCCTATCTGCACGCTATAGAAGGGTTGACTGAACTGAGACTAGAACGTTAGATAGAATTGTCGATAAAATACACATCGACCTGGAAGAAAAATGGTATTGCTCCGAAGCTTTCCTTGACACGACAGTGTTTAGCATAATAGTCCTTTATGCTTTCACAAATTGAAGAAAAATCTTCCTCATTATTGTTTATAAGCTACTGCTTCAGACAGGCCTAGTTAATTACCTGAAAATGTGTTTAGATCGATCGCAAACAAATCTCGCATTACAGCTGAAAGAATAAATTCCAGAAACAAGTGCAGAACCTTCGATTTTTCAAAAATCGCCTGAATAAGGCTCTCGTCTTTGTGATAGGATCGCCATATCCTTTCTCTTTCAGTAATAAGCTCTTCAGATAAAAACAACTTAATGTAATAGATCACAGATTGTGATATGTAATTAATAATAAAAAAAAATATATACAGACTCTTTAATGATGATAAGTGAAGTTTTACTTCACATATAATAAATGTTTAAATTGCAAGATATCTACATAGATGTTCAACAAACTTTAACAAACAATTCATTGTTGTGGCTTATACTTGAATAAGTTAAGCTTTAATTCTTTAAATTCCAAACCCATTCTTTAATAATTGTTTTTTTGGGATACCTATTAAAAATTATTGACTCATTTATAATAATAAATATATATTATATGTTATTATAAAAAAAAATGGTAAGACAGCAATTTTACTTAATGTTAAAATTTCAATAAATAATAGTCATATTTTTTTAATAATATTAATATAATCTCTATATAGATTCTAAATATATATGTTTTTAAATAAGATGAACAAGCGTTTTTTAAATATCTTTATTAAATAAACAACAAATAATTTACACGTATATATCAATCTAAATTATAATTATTCTACTGTTTATAATTAATTTCCTCTTTTCTAATAATTAGTTTCCCTTATCCAAAAAATAGGTAGAAAATATTCAAAATGAGTTTTAACATGTTTTTTACATTCTATGTATTTTTTCCTCGAAATGAATGCTCCAAGGACCTGAATGAAAATTAATATGGTAACATTTGCCAGTATAATTGCTTTATTTTCGCACTGTGAACACGTACGTTGTCATGTTGAAGAATAATTTCCTTTCTAATAAGTACATTTATACGTATGATTTAATCTTTCTTGTTATGAACAATAAATATCTGCTGTAATTATTTAACCTAATTTTAAAAGATTATCATGGATAAAAGCAAATATCCTACAAATGCACAAAAAAAAATCCTCTTTACATTGTTATAAGTAATCCATTTATCTACGAAACGATAATTGCTTACAGTTTTTGAGGGATCTACTTCAATAGTGGATTTTAGCAAGACTTCATTAAATTGTTGTCATGTTTAAGGGTTATCCTATAAATTCCTATGTCACCATTTTTTTCAGCTTTTTTGACCTTAGTAACGTCGAAGGCCTGGTCGTAATAAAATAGCAAACAATGTCGCAATGGTTTTTATTGGTTTTGGGTTTCATCGGTTCACTCATCTCCACCTTACTATGTTTGATCTAAAACTAAACAAAAAACATAGTGTCCACAATAAGCGGTTTCTTTTCGAACAACCCTTAACTAATATGTAATCTATGGAATTTATTTCCCTCGAGTATATTTCAATAAAATGTCACAAAAACGTTGATTTTAGAAATTATCTTTAAATAAATATTATTCTAATTATTTTTCTTTACTGGTACTACTGATGATTGACGTATAACAGAATCTATCCATCAATTTAAATTACAGTGTTCACTTAAAGTTAATAAAACCCATCATGCAATTTAATCAAATCAATTTTCCGTCTACATGCAATTTTAATTAAAACTCTAATTAAAAAATGTTAATTTAATTTTTTTTGCAATACCTAATAAATATTATTTAATCAAATGACTATAAAATCGTATCATTTAAAATATTGTAATAATTATTAATATTTATTATTAGATGTATAATTAATAAAGAATATTTTTATATCGATGTTATTTAGAGACCGCGAAACGAAGAGTTAATTAATTTTGAAGTTATGGAGTAAATTTGCTATCTAAAATTCTGTTGCTGTATTTATTTGTTTAATTATACTCTTGCGAATAATAGAAAGAATGGAAGAAGATTGCCGTTAAAAGTATTTTAACACTGAAAGCGCATTAAACAATCTAGCGGATGAGATCTTCTTCCCGGCAGCATCAACATTTATCAGACAACAGTAAAAAGGGGAAGAAATTGGAGGAGAAATAAAAATAAAATAAACGGCAGAAGATTGCAATTGTCGGAACTAAGCGAAATGGTATCCAGATAGACAATCCGTTCATTTGTTCCGATACAATTTTCTCTTGCATAGAACAATTGGAATTCAGAAGCTTTTTTTTGCGTCGGCCCTCGGGGATTTTAAAGAGAGTTGAGCTTAATTTTTTTGCGCAGAAAACAACGTTCTTAATTTATCTGCCGCTTTTTGGCATAAAATTAAATACCGGCCCTTTTTTTATTTCGCTTCCAAAGCGCAAACTATTCACTTTCCAGTGTAAATTGCAATAAAAAAACGCGGAAAAAATACGAAAACTCGGGGCAAAAGTTGAAAGAGTTTTTAATTAAGAAAGGAACAAAGCCTTTTCCGATCGTGAATTTTCATCAGTGTGCTAAACATTTATTACCGCAACAAGGTCAATTAATACAATTGTTTAACTATACTAATTTATAATGGAATGCATTAAATAACTGCATGCCAAATTATTATTTTTTAACCGTTTTGATGCCACGGGTCTGAGAACGAATCGTGCCCACTATGCTACGCTGTTTTTTACAAAATTATTTTTTGGCGAGGTGTTTTGTGTACACGGTTTTTCCAAAATAATATACTTTTTCCTATACAATATCTATGCAAACATGTGAATTAGGATACGTTCTTGCATCTTATTTAAAAAAATAAACTCGATTCGTTTTATTTTCGTAATAATAAATATTTTACATGGTTCCTATAACTTTCTTGTAATATATTATATGTTTATTGTTAACTATGTTTATGGGCGATTTTTTAAAACAAACACCATTGCTTAACTCTCTATAGTTTACATGTAACGACAAGTTAAAGTTCGAAAGAATTTCGATCATGTACGTGATGCGCATCGCACTGAGGGCACGATTTGTTTGAACATGTACGTCATGCGCACTGAAAGATTTAAAGAGTCACAGAAGAATAATTAAATATTTTTTGTATTTTTTGCAATGTGATCAGCTTAGATTTAAGTGGCGTTAAAGCTACGGTCGGAGCTTACTAATCAGCCAAATCAAATCGTACTGCGGATACAAAACCGGAAATGCACTTCCTCGCCAATAAATGCCGGTCTGCTTTTAATTATGTACTCGTAGAGCAATCAGTGTCAGGTCTTCTTAACCGTATTAATTGGTTTAGCCAATATTTGCAACTGCAATTCAAATAAAGTAAATAATTAATCTGCTTAGCGCTGTCTTCTTCCTGATTACACTAAGCTCTCAATATTTCAGGGCAAAACTCTCAGTCATCATTAACAAGCCACTGATATATTCTCACCGCCCTCGTACTATGGAACAACAACAAGAACAAAACTGTATACATAAATGATAACAAATTAAGTTTGACTGCACGCGAATTTGCATCTTAAAAGTTTCAGAATCCCGCAAGTTTGTTAGCAAGTGACCCCTGTAATCTTTCATCCACACTGACCCTGTATGTCAGATTAACCTTCAACAGATGATTTCAGCCGCATCCCTGCGGTGCATAGTCAAACCTCAACACTGTTAATAAATATCCATATTAACATTAATATTTTTTATTTGAGATATAACTATGAAGTTTATAATGAATATAGGTAAAGATATATTCTTTGTTGTTAATGTTAGAAATAACAAGTATAAAAATTTAAAAATTTTACTAGACTTTTTTTTATTAGAGGTATCCATAAGTAATGTCGTTCTTTTTTAATGAAATTCAAAACATTTTATCTTATACTTTATTTAACTTTCCTTGTACAAAATAATTCCCCATATTATCTATAATCTTCTGACACCTTTCTTTCAAATCATATGTGCCTTTCTTGTAAAACTCTGCGGGTTTTGAGTGCAAAAAGCCTAAAAGGGCTATTCACTTCTTCTGAGGAATTGAAATTTTGATCTCTTAGAAAATGTTCCATAGAACGAAATAAGTAAAATATCAGATGGTTCGAGATCCGGCGAGTATGGAGGATGCAACAGGGTGACCCATCCAAGATTCTGAATTTTTTCACACGTCAATTTCGCAACATGAAGTCGCGCGTGAAGCGTGTGGGACCCAAACACCTTCTTTTTGAATCTTTCCCAACTTCTTTAGGATCCCCTGAGTACTGGACCAGGATGTACTGACCTTTAATTTTTCAATGGTCAGCATCGGAACGTCTTCGATTGGAGAATTCACGGCTGCTTCATCCGCTAGGACGGATCGTTCACATCGAAAAAACGACTTAACTTATGGGTACTAAAAATCGTTAAGATATACTGAATTAAATTTAATGCTCCGTAAATACTTTCCTCGCATTTTTTGTCCATGCATGATTAAAAAATTTATTGCACAAAAAGCGCATAGAAATGGCAAGATTTTTTTAATGGTAGTGAATAATAAATATATTATCTACATTTTTGGCTTAATTTCTTTAACCCAGGAAAATATTAAAAAATTAAGCTTTGCAAATATGTTGCTCGCTTTTTTTGACCTAGCGTGATTAAAAAGTGCAATCACTCAAAAAGTGCACCAAGGTGACAAGATTTATTTTATTTCCATTAATAAAAAATATATTTACTCTGTGTAGCCATAATTATTTTTACCTGAAAACAAAGTGCCAATATTTAAAAATCCAGCCAAATTCAAAATTTCGGTCTCAAAATTTTTCAAAAATAGAATATATATAATTTTGATTGTAAACTTTTCAGGTATTTTTGAAAGAAGAAGATATTCTTTTTAATATGGTATATATCACATCAATATCTAATTAAAAACTCTAAAGATATACTTGTTTGAATGTGATACTATGAAAATATGCATTTTTTTAAAACCAATATTGTCATTAAACTTCAATGTTTTAACTATTGTGTGCTATTTTTCTTTTGTCTGAAATCGAATATTCGTACAAAGCATTTTTAGCAGTAGAATTCATGATTCATCTCATAATTCATGATTTATCCCAATGCGGCGGCTCACAAACAATCGCGTCGTCCGAAAGGGGTCTCTCATGATATATGAGAGACCCCTTTCGGACGACGCCTATACCCATATTTATATATATCTTGACATTTTTTTAAAATAAATTATGCTAAGAATGAAAATAGTTATACACAATTTTGTCGATATTTTGGATTTTTAACTAATAATAGCACGCGTCACTTGAGCCTAGCACATCGTACCGGATGCAAGCGAGAAAAAACATCGTGAGCGTGGTAACAATAACGAATATTGTTGTTTTAATTTTTATTTAGCAATTTCGGACAATAATGGACAATAATTATATATAATATTTATTCTTTCGACTATTTTGAGATAAATACAAAAAGTTTGTGATATGTAGGATTTATATTAAGACTTATTCAAGAAAAATAAAAATCTTGGGGTTCCCAAGTCATGTTTAAAATAAAGTATAACCATCCTATTATTTATGGCAGGCTATGTATTATTCACGAAATGGGTGTGACCGTCTATTACATATTACACGTCGATATTGTAATAGTCTGCAATATATCTTACGGAAAATTGAGAGGTAACTATGGGGCAATGAATTGCTCAATGCAGTGTGAAGATGCATTGCAATAATATATCAAGTATTTGCATGCTGGAACATTTACTCCATTTTAATGGCGTATTTATCCCGTTTAGTGTCGGAAATTCCATTTTAACACGAAAATGATTTATATTAAGCTTTGGGCATAATTTTATGGTAGCAAATGTTTATAAAACAGTATAAATTCACATTTTCCTGCTGTATGCGTTTATTTTAAACATAATTTTATAATACATCAAATACCCAGTTTTACGTTGTTAATTTCCTTAATCATTTTATTAAGAAAGATCCAAAAAGAAGCACAATGGTATTGATCGTTGAAAATTAATTCCTAATAAGCCTTTGTAAAATTATATCGACCTTGACTTTAATGTGGTGACATCTAATGTTATTAGAATCGACGATACGATGGACAATCAGATTTACAGATACTTAAAATAAAATTTAAAGATATTTTATAATTATTGATGAAGCACGAGAAGAAAACTCTTAATCGATTTATAGCATTGAAAGAGCTTTATGTAAAAAAAAAGAGTGGCGGCTCGTGGGTAATATATTTAGAGGTGCTACGGAAGATTATAAATCAAAAATAGCATATTAAAAATATGACTCAGTATAGACGTCGTGGGACTGCTCTGAGTTGCAGCGTAACGCAGCGACGACGAGACCCCTCCCCTCCCCATCCCGCTGCCACCCCGCATCCATTCAATACACGCCGCTGGTAGCGCTGACGAATAGACCACTCACTTGCTCTACGCCGAGCAGCATAAAACTAAATATTTATTTAATTATATACATATAAATATATTTTTCCTCAATTTGCTTGGGAGTGCTGCAGCTCCGCAGTGTTTATGGACACGACCCGCCCTCTAAAAACCCATATGTACAAATCGATTTGCGTGATCATAGATACAACATAAAAACCATTTTCAGGAAGACGATTGATTTTCAGAGGAACGACAGAGATTTATGTATATTGATAGTGACCTAAAAGTCAATGTGTAGTTAAATAATCCCTTGTTTAATGCTAGAGGTAGTGCGAATTAATCAACTACTATACAACTCGAATCGCCTCAGATTAGAAAAGTAACAGAAGAAATTTCTTAGATATCTCTACATGAGGGAGTTTGGATTCTACCCAAGACGAATAAAATGTTTAAGCTTATGATTATGACTTTGTTTATAATCTTATAAAAATATTGATGGAAATAACTGATAACTTACGCAATGAATTTAAATGAATTTAAAATAATATAATAAATATTATAAATTATAAGTCTGCTGATAGATTTTTGATAAGTTTTAAAATAAGCTCTGTGTATATAATATTTTGTTATGTTAACCAGTGTTGTAACTTGTAAGTAGCATCCATAATATTTCGATAATGTAAGCTAACTGCGACTGAGCTAAGTTAGTAATAATTTTACCCTGTAGCTTTTACACTCTCATACAAACATGCTAGGATAATGTTTTAAAATGGGATAATGTTTTGTAAGGACTCTCTAGACATCCCTTATCTTTTGTGCATTCTCTTAATTTAAACTATCAATTCAGTATAAATATACTAATCATTATTATTGAATATAAAATATCATAGGTCTTATGTAAAAATTATTTCTGACAATAATATTAAAATTTTTCTAACTTTTTCTTATGCAGAAATATTTATAATAAAATTCTGTAATCATAAATAATAAGAAAGAAGCCCAACAGAATTGATATACGAATAAGTTAAACAAAAAATAATCAAACGATCAAAAGTTAGTTGCCGTATTGAATCTGTATATATGCTTAGTATTTATATTATACTTTTTTTTATTAAGAAAACAAATCGGAAAACTTATATCGATGTATGTAATTAACATGTTTAGGTTGTGATTTATAGTAATATATTAACGTTATCTAAAACATATGGAGGTTATCTATAACTATAGTAGATAGTTTTGAATTTTTAGACAATTTCTTACGATTTTTCCCCACTTATTTAAAGGAGAGGAAACAACACGTGATACATGACTCCCTAATGTCATGTGTCTACGATGCAACTTCGGGAATCTCACAGGGTTCTAATTTGGAACTATTATTATTCGTTTTATTTATTATCAACATTTTTGTAATTTCTCACTCTTTGCAGATGACTTAAAACTATTTAAATCAGTTTCCTCAATAGATGATGCCCCTTTCATTGCAGCTGAACATCAATTCTTTGCTCGAATGAGAATCTATTAATCGTCTTTCTCTTAGTGTTGGAATATGTCAGGACATTCTCGAGATCTAAAGAATTCTACCATTTGATTACATACTTGGGATCGTACCTCTTCCCAGGCAGTCGTCAATTAAAGACCTGGAAACCGTAAATTTCGAATAAATTCACATATATATGAAGTATGTAATAGAGTTACAAGAATGTTGGGCTTTGTCTTAAGAAATTATCATAAAATACAGATCACCTTAGTAATAAGGTTGCTATACAATATATTGGTTCAGAGTTTACTTGAATCAGGATCTATCGTCTGGGCGTCATACGACGCTTCGAATATACTCAGGCTAGAGAAAATCCAGAAGAAATTCTGAAGATTCTCTACATGGGGAATTTAGATTTTACCCTAGCCAATATCCCAGTGCATGGATTCAGGATTGTCTGGGGTATGTAACTCTTGAGAAAAGATGGTCAATATACTTGGCAAAGCACCTCTTTAAGCTATTGGTTGGCGGTACATAGTCCCCTTGTACTTTCATTAATTCTTAATTTATCAACCATACATTTTCAACTACAATTATTTACCATATATGCATTATAAATAATTAAAATCTATATTATTACAAAAGTATTATAAAATAATAATAAAATATGGCTGAGATTTACTAGAAGAGCCCGCCCTACGGTGTAGCCTAAATGTAGACTACCCTGACGAGTCAACGTAGCCATCGCATCCAGATACTCCTTGGAAATACAGGCGATCTAAGGCTCAGATGGCAAGGGTAATTTGTTAAGGGAGGAGAATCTCGCTTCGACCTGGCCGGCGTAAGTCACAAAAGACTTCTAAGCAGGGATGGAGGAGACAAGGTCCTGGTGACAGACGGGGCCAGGGAACCGCCTCACTACACTGAGCATAGTCTCTCTTTCATAAGAAAACTCCCGACATTCCCAAAGAATGTGTTCTGATGATTGGAGTCTTAAAACTCGAAAGCCGAACCATCCCTGAGGCCCAGATGATGAAGATTGGCGTTAAAGGAGCCATGTCCATGACAAACTGGGACACGTAATGGTCAAGAACAAACCAATGCAGCTTAACTCGAGCTAGTACATTGGGGAAGAACCGGAAACCAGTTCGGTCCGTACTCTCAGTAGACCAACGGGATTGCCATATCTTTAACCCAATACTATGCAGTCTCTTTTTGAGTGCGGCTTAGTCCAAACCTTCGACGTTGGTAAGAATAATGTCCTGGTCCCCAAGACGTGCCCGACAGCCACGAGGGATTAACCAGCCCGCAGCCTGGATCTGGAGTTCCAAGTTGAGGCAGTCCTATAGGCCCTGGTCAGCGCGATTAGCGGCAGTCTTTGGCCCGAAAGAAGGCGTCTCTGAACCAGAGATAAACTAGCTCGGTCCTCCTTGTATTGTACGAGTTGCTCTTATGGGCGCCACCTCACTACCATCGAGCTCGTTCGTGTATGCTTTTTCTTTCGCCAATGTGAGGACAGATGCTCTCGGAAACTCTCCGGTAACGAGAGCTGTTACTCTGCTCAGCCCTAAGCCATCATGTTGATATTTTTCGATGTAAATCTGTTTATGAGAATTTTATAATTTCTTATAACAGAGCAATTAATGACGATACTTTTTTATATTTTTTTAATTTTATGCTATGATTTTTTTTATTTTATTATAATTATATTTTGTTATGCGTTGTTGGCGAAATGGATCACTCTGTAGTGTCAACCATACATTGTATTTTAATAATAATGAATAAATAAACATGCATTTCAAGCGCAACAATGCTGAACAGTGCATTTTCCGGCAATTTAATAAATAAAACGCGCATAAAATGTTCTATTCGCGAATAAATACTGCCTCTTCCCGTATAAACAGTGGATATTCCAGATATTCCCGGGGTTTATGGCGAAAAATGTACAGCAGTTCGCATACGGGATGCAATCGCGGGACTTTCAATTCTGCGCTGTAGCCGTAAAGCGTCATTGAATGGTGCATAGAACTCGCCTTGAACAGACGAAGATAAACGAGGTACATTATTCTCGGGCCACTACTGGCTCAGTGCCCTGTATTGCATACCATCTCGGGAACAGGGGTTTGCAGTTCTCCCCTAATCCCTCCCCGCACCGACGGGAATACCGCCGCTATTCCGGGGGAAATGCTTTCGGATACTTTTCTCAATACGTGCCACCAAATCTGAATTCCTCGCTGAAAAGGTTTTGCCAATAAAGTGTCATTTCGACGACGGGCGTATTTGCTATATTTCTTCATTTCTCTTCGGCGGGTGTCTGCAAACAGTGCAGGGAATGGTAAAATCTTTTACATATGTTCCATAATATATCATCCACTGTTACAGTATGTATTTTTTTAATTATAACTAGTGTTATCGCTTGTAGGAAACATGCATATATTTATATTTCGAAGTTAGTAGTCGAATAGGTGTCGTTACGTTAGGGATTATAGTGGTCAGCTTGGGTACTATTGATTAGTCCAGGGATGAGCAACCTTTTTTAACAACGGGCTAGTTACCAATTTAAAAATGTTGTGCGGACCGTATGTAAGAAGCTTACGATAATACAAACACTGAATAATGAACTCAATGTATCTAAATATGTACAAAATAAACCTTGTATAAAAAATACAGAAATAAAACATTTATTAACCGATGTATCATGGCGGCTTGAAACTATCCTCGTAGTCCGAAGGGGTCTATTTATAATGGAAAATAAACCCCAAGCATTTAAAATCAAGATAGTGATGATATTACGGCACGCGTCACTAGTATACGTTTCAATCGCTCTTGGCACGTCGTACTAGATGCGAGCGAGAAAACTTGAGTACAAAACGTTGCTACAGAAGCAAGTGTTATGTAATTTTATTTTTTTTCACCAATTGTAGACAATAAGAGTCAACTTATAATATTTATTTTAGCCAAATAAAAAATGTTTGTGATATATAAGAGTTATGTTAACCCTTTCCACTGTGACCATTTTTGGTCGAATGTCCGTTCTACCCATATTAATTTTATTTTACGTATATAACAAAAAAAACATTTGTAAAATTAATAGAAAGGATTTAATCTTATATCTTATTCAATAAAAGTATCTTTTTTAAATAAATTAATTTAAAAACGTGGTACAATCTTTTGTTAAAAAATCTTTCTCTTGCTCTTTTGCTCTGGTCCTTTTCCACTCTTTCAGAAAAAAAATAAAACTTACGACCCTAAATACGGCACGGCTAGGTTAATAGAAATACTATTAAAAAAACGGTGAAAGATATATTTGAAAAAATATTATGATTATGCCTAGGGTACAATGAGGCTGCGGGACACTCTAGAAATTTAAAATTTAAAATGTAAAATTTTTCAAGGGTCGCACGAGGAAAGTGTGGTAGGGCCGCATGCGGCCGATAGACCAGAGCTGCTCGCTCCTAGGCTAGTTGATGTGGTTTTTCATTGGGAAGACGAGAGGATAAAACCAGAGTCATCATGGCGGCATCCATGTATAGCGCAACAAGATGGCGACTACATAATGCAGAAATGTCTTAACGTTACGACTGCACAGAGCAAGAGTGAAGAGTTTGACTGCCCACGAGACGCTTTGGAAGTGGCGCTGATCATTTAGTTGGAGAGGATGCTCCCAATTGATCCCGCTAGAGGCGCTATATATAACTCATTGCTATAGGATATATTCAAATTAAAGTGTTGAAATTATCTTGCACAGTTTTACTTCCCACTAAGAAAAGGAGAATTAGATAACAATATATTTATCTCAGACCCCTTGTCTGGTTCGTCAATGTTACCTGTTATGTTAGCTTTATGGTATTTTTTTATATCTCCTCTGCTTTTTCATCATTTGCTTTTCTTGTGCTTTTAGAAGAATGATATTGATAAGAGTATATTGTGAATCCGGAAAACCTGCCTCCTCCACCTCCACATCTAAATTGAGCCTGAATAAGAGAATGTTGTGTATGTGGTGAAACATTCGAAGACCAATACATTTTGAACTGTTGAAACCAAACGAAATGCTGAACTCAGAGAGCTACTATCAGCAATTGGATAATTTAAAAACAGCACTCCAAGTAAAAAGGCCGGCGATGTTCAATAGGAAGGACATCATCAGAAACTCGCAGAGCTAGTGCTGGGAAATTCTGTCGCATCCACTATACTTCCCGGACCTAGCACCCTTAGATTGTCATTTTTTTTTTGCAGAGAAGTGTAAAAAAAAAAATTGCAGGAAAAAAAATCTAAAACTATGAGGATATCAGACAAGAACTGATTTAATTTTTCGCCTTTCCATCATGCTGGAACGAAGTTATGAGACAAAGCTATACAGATGAAGAGTAAAATGGGCGGTGCCCAATCCACACTTTTTTTATCTCACTTATTGGCTCTAACACGATATATGGAGCCAACCTCATACGTTTATAAAAATATATTCAAATTTTTATATGATACCATTATCAACCAAATTAATTTGTTAAAAGAGTTTTTATAGAACAGATTTCTTTTGAGTTGGAAATGTAGGTCGCGCTTTAGTGTCGAAATGAGTTTATTGACGTAGCGAATATGCGTTTAATTAAACGTGGCCGCTCTGAGCTGTGTGCCGAGCTGCGCTGGCTGTGCGGGCTGCCGAGAGGCTGGGAGCTTTTTCGTTGACAGCACAGCAGAGCAGAGCTCGACACAGTTGGGCACGCGAGCCGGCTCTCCCCGTAGCCCAATTAATTATGCAGGAATCAATCAGGGCTCGGCTCTGTTGCAGGCGACCTGCAGGCGACCAATTAGCGGCCAATGTATTTGCACAGTCTGTCATAATATCGCAAGCCACTTGGCATCATTGCTCTTATATGTCGACTGTGTGAGATACATTAATGTATAATATTGGTTCAATTACAATAAATATGTTCAACATCTCAAACCACGAGTAGGGATTCCCAACGGGGCCCGAGTGGATCGATGGAAGTTTGAAAAGAGTCTATAACAGTGGTCAACAAACTCAATAAGGATGTGAGCTACTTTTGGAAATTAAAATTGTCTGCTGAGCTACTAATTAAAATTTATTAAAAAAAGGAAAAGGGAGAAGGAAAGTAGCCTTGCACAACTCTTTGAAAGTGGATGCAAAGCAAGCAAATGCCCTGTAGCAAATCACACTGCTGACCAGGTCCATGTGTCCGATAGGACCCTCCACCAGAAGACCCGTAGGGGAAATGCCGCATCGGACAACATAGCGCAGCATCAGGTAAGGACAGGACTACAGAACCGGACTGCAATCTTGACAGACGTACCACACCAGCATTTAGGATGCCACAAGCAAGATGTTAAACTCTTTAAGTTTTACTTGAAATTACCGTGTGATCTGAAATTGACCGACCAAGTCTGGGAAGAACCAGTTACAATTAAGCCTGGCTCTAATATCGCGAAAGAAGAGATAGGTAGTCCGTTCTTTGGGGGAGGAATCCCACCTCTCCTGCACTGGTCAAGAGCTGATTCGCAGACGCGTGAGTTTAGAGTTGCCAAATATTTGCCCTCTAGTGGGCAAATTGTAGTGGCGCCGACGACAAAGAGACTGTTTTTTTTTTTAAGCTAAAACTGTCGGCCCTAGATTTTAAAATCGAGTAGAAGAACGCCAGCAATAATTAAGAGTGATGCCGTTGAAGATGTGCGATAAGCGCGAGTAGGAGTCAGGGCGCTGCACCGGAATAAGGATTCTACTAATATATGACATAATATATAACGAACATCGTCCTTATTTTAAAAAGGGTTGCAATCGTATAAAAAATAAAAAATAATACGGGCAAAAATACCATGGCGATGGGAAGTTTTTGAATTAATTGATTTAATGCCATCTATCCTTCGCCGAATAAATATTTATAAAACAAACAATATAAATTTCAATTTAACTGAAATAATATAAAAAAAATATGGAAAAGGCGAAATCTGCAGCCAGAACGTTAGGAATTATAGTGAGCTTGCTTATTATTCGTTGGTCGTCATGGCGGCATCCATGTGTAGCGCAACAAGATGGCGACTACATCTAACGACCGAACGAAATGCCGGGACGTCTTAACGTAACGACCGCTGGAAACAGAGAGTGAGAGAGTTTGACTGCCCGCAAAACGCTTTGGCATTGGCGCTGAACATTTTGTTGGAGTGGATGATCCCAATTGATCCCGCCAGGGGCGCGATTTTTTATCGAAAAACTCTTTTAATTTAAATCTGTCTGTGTATAAATGTCTAAAACTTTTTGTATTCGTCTAAAATAGTCTAAAGAATAAATATTATAAATAATCAATGCCCTTTTACTGTCTTTAACTACGAAAAAACGACAATACTCGTTGCCACGCCTGCGATGTTTTTTCTCGCTCGCATCCGGTACGATGTGCCGACTGTAAGTTAAACGTGCTATGAGAGTTCAATTTGCGGCGAAACATCACCGAGAGCGTTGTCATTTACACTTTGATTAGTTAAGAAATTCAAAATATTGACCAATCTAAAACGCATAACAATAATTATTTTTATTCTTAGAATAATCCATTATTAAATTAAATGTCAAGATATGTATAAATAATTCATTAATATATGAACTTAAAATGCACGGGGACCCTGAGAGACCCCATTCGGACGTCGCGGTTGTTTTCGAGCGGCCATGACAGTTGGGTTTTATGAATAGATTAATTGAATAACTATAATCACATGAAAAAAAAATATAGTGAATTTTAAGTAATTTTATTTAGAAAAAATACATCTTAGCTATCTTCCCATAAGTCCTAGATCTAGATTACTCCCCAATTTTTTCAAATCACATTTTCAAAATTTAATGCCAGTTGATACTCTTCATTCATCGGTCCTGACTTTCTAAATTTTATTTTTAAATAATTACGGTGAAATTCCTACTATTCTTTTCATGAATTATTTTTTATTATTAAAAATACTAATTATTTAAATACATACTCATACTAATATCATCTTGAATACCCTAAAAAGTATCACAATCAACGACACTCAAAATCCAATCTTAACCAATAATTCCAGGAGAAGTTTGGAAATCAAAAACACCTCCTTAATGCATTCCCACTTTTTTAGATTACTAATCCTACGTTTCTTCCCCAAGTTAATCCAAATCGTTCTCTGTTAATCAGAAAGCCGAACATCCTATGATCAAGAAATAAAAAAATATGATAAGGACTAAGTAGACTTGTGATATTAATCAAAACCATCAATGACAATTCAAAGAAGATGTTAAATATGAATTCAATAAATACTAGAAAATTATCAATACCTTAATTTGTATCTATCTGTTTTTAATATTATTTTATTATCCTTGACATCATTTTATATATTTTTTTCAGCGACATTTATGGTGAAAAAAATATTACTTAATTAACGATGAAATTTAATTAAATGTCTACTTATATTTTGTTGCTATTTTAATATCTAATATAGTTTTTTTGAGTTAATTCATCAAGCTTATGAGAATAAATATTTATCTTGATCGTTTCCAATTCGTATTTTTTATTCTGTTTCATGAAAATTTAATTGACGATTTATTTATTATTAAGCTATTAATCTATTTTATTTATTAGAAAAATATTAAGAGTTTTAACAATTTTTCGCGTGAAATTTTCAGCAACGAAATTGCTTTTAATAATGGGTTAAAAGATTTAATCAACTCCAAACTTTCTTCAGAAAGCTTACAGCACCGGAATAAATAAATTTGTAATTAATTGACAAAAATCTGTAAATTTCTATGCCATTTATTACGATCAATAAGTTTAACTTTTGTTACATTAATTAATTTTTAATATACAGGTTAAATCCTAATTAAAATAATTATTATAAATATTTCAATAAAAATTAAATGTAGCTTTTTATACAGATACATTTGTAACTATTCGATTTCTTTAATTTTATGGATGAATTAATGTACTGTACGTCCATGGAATCTATGATTTCATTGGATCTGTAATATTGAAATATTTTAGCATACTCTTTTTCAATTTGCCTAATTGAAGATATCGGCAAAGAGAAAATTCCCATTACAACGTTTGGATTCAAGTGAGCATAAATCCTTTCAGCAGAGGGCCTGCATTTTATTCATTGGATCTGATCTGATCCAATATTGGCACAAAATTGAATTACAGCTAGAGGCCGCGGCGAAAATAGATTGAGAGCCCCTCCCAAATAATGAATCGAACGTATTTTTATTAATTTTCAGTGTGTGTTTATGGCCGAATTTTTTTTCACGAAATCTTGCGCACTTATATAAGTTTTCGCGTTTAGCTGAAAGGGGCCATTAATTTCAATCGCTTGGGAAATTTTGTAGAAAATCACTCCCTAAATAACGCCATTTATTGAAAAGTTGGAAACATTTCTCAAATCTGCAATCTGACGAAAGATTGCGGAAACATTTGTAAGTATTCTTTGGCAACAATTCGAATTTATTGCCGGCGCTGATTAAGAACGAGAAATTTGAATTAATCTTTGCGGAGAATTAAAATTTATCGTAATTCTCCAACACCTTTATAATTTTAATTCCTTATGCGATGTGAGTTCCTTGTTTTATTTCGTATTATTTTTATTTATAATAAAATTAATTAAGTGAATAGATAATTTTATTATAAATAAAATTAATTCATTTATCATATTTTTAAATAGGTAGAATTTTTTTTCTATATTAAAAACAATTAAAAAAGTTTCATTTAACTCTTGAACATCGTTATCGATGGAGAAAATTAAATTAAAACTTGTTTTTAATGGACTAAGAATGAGAAAAGTTTGACTGTCCATTATTCATAAAATATTGTAGTTTTCGAACGAATCAAGTAGTGTAGAATGCATGAAAAATTTAATCATATTGCTAATTGTATCATTAAATTTAGTATATAGTATATAATATATAGTAAGATATTTTAATCTAAATATTAAATCTTATTTCTATTTTTTAATGTAAATATTAAAAGTAAGAAAATGTTTCGATTTTGACAAGGATTTTTAAATAGATGGCTTTGAACCAGACAACAGTTATTTAAAACATCTCATCGGTTACTACAAAAAAAAGGAGTTTATATGAAGATGTACAATCTATTCGTCAACGTCAGAGATTATTTAAAAATCTCGAGAGAAGAAGGCCGTCAAAGTGGATGATGACACTTCAAGGTATGAAGTCGATGTAAATCCATCAAAATCAATTCAATAAATAGCAGACCCATTCGGATACTCTTAACGAAGCATGCAGAAACATCTGAAAAAATCGTAAAAATCCATAAACTAGGAGTTTGGCTATTGCGTGACATGATAGACGAGAACGAGGCCGTGAGGGTGATGAATCATCGTTTTTCGGAACTCTGGTGGTTTGGAATGAAAAGTGGTTAATATATTTAAACCAAACTCGAAAAAAACAATGGCATATAAAAGGACAGACACCAAAACCACACCGAAGAAGGGTCTCACGAATCGTAAGGCTCTTTTGTCGGTGTAGTGGGGTAGTAAAGGGATGATCATTACGAAGTGCTCCTATATAATTTGAAGTATTATTTGAATATATTGTTTCAGAATATTTAACCTCTAAAAAAGCAACTCAACTAACAAGGGCCAAACGTCGTCGGATAGAAGAACTAAAATGGGAAGTTAAGGGGATGTGAGCTACTGTCGAAAATTAAAATTGTCTGCTGTGCATCTTATTTTATCACAATATAATAAAATAGATTTAAGCTAATTAATATTTAAAATTATAGACCAGCGGTCGCCAAACTTAAAGACCCCAAGGACCACTAAATCCATAATGTTAAATCCTGCGGACCACCAATAGAATTTTTTAATGTTAAAATCAGAGAATACACAAAATACCCCTAGTTAAATAAATAATTGTTACCAAATAAAGAAAACTATATTAATAAACCAAAATTGGGAAAAAGCATTGTTGTTTTAATATTTATTATTATAAAATATTTATATATATTATATTATAAAACCTTAAGTATAGTTCGGACCCCAAGTTTTGATTAATCTTGAATAACTCTTTTAGTAAATATCCTACACTTGATACAAACATGTTGATTCAGAAATGCGATGTTTTTTCTCGCTCGCATTCCGTACGATGTGCAAGTGCGAGTAAAACTTGCTGTGAGATCCCAGTCTGCGGCGAGACATCGCCGAGGGCGTTGTCATTTACGAATCATATTTATCAGTTAAAAAAATTAAAATGTCAATCAAATTATGAAGCATATCATGATTAACTATTTTTATTCTTAAAAAAATCCATTTAAAAAAATGTGAAACCGTACTAGTAACATGTCAGACGAGAACTCTGAGACAGTGGCGTGACTCAGACTGCAACGGAACATCGCAAAGCTCACGCGTCACTTACGTGTCATATTAATTAGTAAAAAAATCCAAAATATCGACCAAACTATAAAGCAAATCATAAATATCTATTTTTTTAGCATTTTTGAATCTTTTAAATATTAATATAGATGAATTCTTCATCAATATCTTGACTTAAAATACTTGGGGTCTATTTTCCATAGTAAATGGACCCCATCGGGTGACGCCGTTGGTTTCGAGCCGCCGTGACGGATCGGATAAAGTGACGGAAGCTTTGTGCACACACAAATGTGAGACCATGTAGTATTATATCCATTTCTGCTTGCCATTCCCACCTAAGCGGCGTTATAAATGAGCGAGAGAGAGAGAGACAAAGTGTATGGCATAGTTCCCATCGTAATACATCACTGCTTTTCTATTTTACTTAAAAAAAAATCTTAAGTAGTATAATATTTTTTTCTGGCTATTAGACATGACCCTAAATGTATATAATTTCATCAAGTAAAGTCAGAGAAGAGACCTAAATTTAGCGATTTTCGACTAAGTATAATTTTCATTATTGTTGAAATACATTCCACTTTTAGTATTAAATTATAAATAAACGCAATAATTTTTCCATCAAACGGAAACAAAAACACGAATGGTCCAAATTTCTATTTTGTTTCCGCAAATGACAAAAAATAAAAGAGTTTACGGACAATTTAATTTAATCATGTTAATATTTCATATTACGGAGTAAAACGGATGACTTGGGACAAACAGGGAAGTCACTTAAGACAAAAAGAGATATTTTTTGCCGAGATTTCGTTTTTAATACGAGTTTAAACAGAATTACTCATGTATAACAAACAATATTAACATAAAGGCTTTGAGGATACTTTTTTTTATATTTACTAAATTTTAACTCGAAATACCATTCGCAAGACAAAAGAATTTTATTCGCAATGCCAAATTATGCTATGATAAATATTATTTAAACTTGCGTATTTTCAGTATTTGACGAATGAATTAGGGTCGATCGATTTAGCATTGTGGCAATATTAATTGGCACATAATACGTCCAAAGCATGAGATATGGTCCGATAAAGCGATGGATGCACTTAATCGGTATTAATTATCGTCTTAATAGATAGTTTCAGACAGCGATCGATGCATTGTGTATATTGTTAATATTATTCAATGGTTACTTTTGGATCTCCCTGTATTTTTTAATCAAACGCCGACTAAATAAATCGCACGATGGCCGACAGCGAGTTAATCTCGAAATTCGCTTTGTTTCAACAATTAATTTTGTGTTGTTATAAACTGATTTAACTTTAACAATAGAGGAAAATCTTTGCAGAACCGAGCCACGGTTAGTATTCGGCGAAATTTAATTATTGCAAATTCGGCGGTTAAAGCTCGCAACTTCTTCGTTCGGAGCTTATGAAAATTTTCTATCCGATTTCAATTAAATAATCCATCCGGAACTTTGGTTTCAATTTGTGACCGCTCTAGGCATGACTATCCACCGTCTCTGGTCCCTCATACTCTGAAAAAGCCCCCCTCATACCCACCTCCCCGCCTCTGCTTCTTTTCAGTTGCTGAATCTTAATGGAAAACCAATGTAATGAACACCACCTGAAGAATTCGAAACTCATTTGCACACTAATTTCACTTCGTCGAGCCGTGGATTTAAAATTCATCATTTTTTTCTTAATGCGCCTGTTTAATGCCGGCGCACTTTCGGAGCAAATTTGTTTGATAATCTGACAAAATTAAAAAAGTTCAATCTAATTCGAAATTAATTCGAGTTGGACCGTTTCGATGCCACGGGTCTGAGAATGAATCGTGCCTTCTGTGCCACGCTGTTTTTTACCAAATTATTATTTTGTCTAGATGATTTGTATACACCATTTTACCGCTATACTATACTATTTTCCTAAACGAGATCTATGCAAACATGTGAGTTAGGATATGTTCTGCCATCTCTATAAAAAAAATAAACTCGATTCGCTTTATTTTCGTAATAATTAATCGAACAAATGATCGAATTACTCAAACAGATCGCGGCGGTCGGCTGTGACTCACACATGCTCAATGTGCCATGCGTCACTCGCCGGGGTTGGGCAACCTTTCGTCAATTTTTTTGTGTTTTTTTTATATTAGTGATGCAATTCTGTTTGAAGACAAAGTAGCTGTCATATAAAACTCGTAAATATACATTTTATTGTAATAAAAAATAAAGTAAGTATGGGGTGTTGTAAATAAATATTCAATACAAAAAACAGTATGTATGCCATCAATCTAATTTTAATGTTTTTGAAGCAAGCAGAAGCAATCTTACAATTTTTTTTATTTTGGCGTTGATATGGATGCACATTGATACATTTTTATGTCATCATCATCATCATCATAATTTGCATTTGCCAGCCACGAGGCTCTCACTCGCTGAGGGCATGGGCCTTACCAAACTCTCGCATGGTAGTCGAGGCCAAAGGAACCCTGAGTCTCACACATGACGTAGGGGCTCCCCTTTCGTGTCCATATCGCGGGGACCCAAGCCGTCTTGGTATGCGGTTTTTGTAAAGAGTTTCCCTTTCTTGGCCATTGCTGGCATTGGACGTACATCATCTACCATGTTGGTATCAGATTTTACCCTCTCGACTGTGTCCAGGCAAGTAGGAGGGGGTTTGTCTCGGTATTCGTTTTTTTCTATTCTCTATGGCGTTATCTGCTTATAACGAGTCACGAGTGACAATATAGTGAGTATATAGGTAACCATCCATCAACGCACCTCCAGCGAGTGCGGATTCGTTATATCGTGATCTTTAAAAAAAATGTAAAATTCGAAAAGCAGAAGTTTTTTGATTATAGAAATGGAGAATTTATAAAGCATTCGGTTAAAGGACCTCAATTTACTAAATCGACAGCATATTCCTGCAAATATAGTAATAAGTCTTAATGATAATTAGAATCTTAACAAGGAGGAGAATAAGATTTCAAAGCAAGCAAATCTTGGTTTGATCAGATAAGAAAACGATAATACTTGCATAGCTTCTAAATAATTGGTAAATCAGCTAGTGCAGAGGTCGGCAAAGTGCGGCTCTTTGGCTCTGGTACAAATATCCACGGACTAGCAGACGGGGCCAAGAGTATGACTGGCTTAAGAAATGGTTTTGTTGCTATTTTTAAAGAAAAAACTAATCACATGATACTTTCTCACCATTGTATCATTCATCAAGAAGCGTTTTGTACGCAGACATTTACAGAAGATATTTGTAAAGCTATGGAATTGGTAAACTCCATTTTAGCTAAAGCTCTTATTCATCGCCAGTTCAAAGAATTTTAGTTGAAATGGAGAGTGAGTACGATGATCATCTGCTCCAACAAGGTACGTTGGTTATCAAGAGGGAACGTTTTAAAACGTTCCCTATTACCAGAAATCAAAGCATTTCTTCTTGAGAAGGGTGTTCACTAACTAGAACTAACAGACGATCAGTGGATCCAAAACATTTATTTCATGCTAAACGTTACGTTTCATCTAATCGGCTTAATATATAATCATAAACTACAAGGGAAAGGAAACACAATTGTTTTGATGCTAGAAGAAGTCATATCATTCGAAAACAAATTATCCCTTTTTGCTCAAGATTTTGAAAAGGAAACATTGTTTTACTTTCCGAGTCTGCTGAAGTATCGCCAAGAAAATAATTCATCTATTGACAAACACTATTTCAAAACAACCATTTTAAATATGATGGAAGCATTTCTCAGCAGGTTCAGGAATTTAAAAACAGCACAGAAGTCTTAGCATTCGTTAAACACCCTCTTAATGCTAAGATAACAGATAGATGAAATTTTCTTCTTTTGGCATTGACATTGGTAACTTTGATATACAATTGCTGGATTTAAAAAACAAGGAAATAAGGAGCTTTAAACTTGAACGTCTTCTTGTTGATTTGGAAATATTGGAGAAGAACAAATGTAAGCTTAGTTCACAACACAAGTGGTCTGCTTTGAAAGACCTGGAGAAGGAAGTCATAATCATCTTGATCGCTTGGAATAATATTCCTGACTCTTATGATCAGTTAAAAAAAAACTGGCGTTTGCTGTTCTTTCCCTTTTTGGTTCCACATATTCATGCGAACAATCGTTTTCAAGCATAAACTTTATCGAGAGTAAACTGAGAAGTCGTTTTATTGATGAGAACCTGAAATCGTGCCTAAAATTAAAAATAACATACAAACCTGACTTACTTAAACTTTCCGGAAATTGTCAGCATTAGGTGTTTGTCAGTCATTGTTATGATTTAAATTTATGGATTCCTTAATTACATAAAATTTATTTTGTAATTTATAAAGTACGAAATCAAGTTTACCCGTAATTTAATGAAGTGCTAAAATTATAATAAAGGTTTGCTAAATTAATAAACAGATTTGGCTCTCAATTTTTTTTTCGTTTTAAAGTACATATTTGGATCTTTGGCTAATAAGTTTGCCAACCACTGGGTTAGTGCATGCGTAAAATTAACTAAAAAATATCCAACGGTCCTTTGGAGTTCCGAAATTATTTACGAATTCAATTTCGTCTCGTATACGAGACGATACTCTTTCGGAAACCAATGCAAAGGTATGTTACTCCTTCTGGATTAAAAGGAGCAAAGGATCATCAACTATTTTCTGCGAAATTTCACTTATAACGATCTTCCCATAAAAAAATAGCTGTAAATATATAAAAATAATTACAAACCAAACATCACAAAAGTACGAAAGAGAATACAACATATTAAAAATATGTAACGAATAAAATAATAAATTGTTTAATTAAATTTATTTGAAAATCTGCTAGAGTAATATATTTTTTAATACATTTATATAATATATATTGTAATATAAATAAAACATACGAAATGCAATTTTCTAATACCATTACCTTCGTACATGTGTTTGTGGAACATAATGTACGTGGAACACTATTGGCAACCCCTGAGCCCAAGTACGTCACCGATACTACTGAGACACCACGCGCGATTTGAATGGTTATGTTCATATTTATATTTTAAATAGTTCCTACAACTTTATTGTAATATGTTATATATTTACTGTTAACTGTGTTTATGAGCTGATTTTTAAAACAAACACCATTGCTTTACTTTCTCTAGTTTACATGTAACGACATGTAAAAGTTTGAAAAAATTTTGATCATGTACGTAATGCGCGTGGCACTGAAGGAATTAATATTTTATTTTTATATAAATTAAACGATTAAACAGTTAATTCTTACAGATTTAAATTAAAATATATTTCGTAATTTTAGTTGCCCAAAAAACTAATTTGCAAAGTGTCATACTTAATTCGGAATAAATTATTTTTCCTAATTAAATCTCCGACAATAAACATTAAACTTTTCGAGAGCGAGTCATTCAAAAGTTTTTCGGCAACCACGTACAAGATTAAATCCGGTGGGGTAGAATTTTTATCGATTTTCGGCAAAAAAAAATATATATCCGACCGTGAAAATCTCGTTTTTCGCCAAGAAATCGAATGGAAAAATCTTATCTCCTCCATATTAATTTTTCAATACGGGTAAACAGTTTGCTATTCCAATATGGCATTCATATTTATTCTATCGCAAATATTATACAATTTTCCCGACACGAGTTTTGAATCAATTGCGGAAAAATCTCCGATTTATCCAACCAATTTCTTTTCATAAATAAATTATGATTAGTTATATCTAAATTTTGTATGTTCGGATAATAAAATGGATTTATTTGTACAATGCATGTAGTAAAATTTAACGCCATACGTTCGATCATGACGCAGCACTGCATTTTGTTTGATCAAGTAATGCACATACATGAATATAAGGCACAGGGTGATCATGGTATCATTGACACTAATAAAATTTAATCAAAATTTTAATCACAGATAACTAAATACCTGAAAATTTTTGTAAAGTTTCGATAGAAAAATATGCGCATTCTTTTAATTTTGCAATCAGGATAAACATCGGCCTTCTTATTCGCTAAACATGGTTCCCTGTAAAATATATGTTTCAGGTATTTTTGGTAAATTATAGGTGCTTTGACTTATAATTTTTTCATGTAAAATGTTTTTAATTAAATAAGCCTTTTAGTGCATGTGGGTAAGAGTAGATTTTTTTCAAGGATGGCTAGTTCATTCATGCCAGTAATGTTTGTGCGTTTAATAGTCAAGGATATTCTCAAGGGTTGCCCCTAAAATTCTTCCGTCCAACAGGTGGAGGAACAACGGGTTCTAAGCTGAGTCCGTTTATATAAAAATTGCCATAGACAACTTTAATATTAATACTATAATAGCAAAAAATATGCCGAGTTGGAGTCAGAACATCAGCGACTGTAGTGGTCAGCTTTTCTGTTAATTGGTTAGTCGATGTGATTTTCCATGGGGACAACGAGAGAATCTATTCGGTGTCGGCATGGCGGCATCCGTGTGTAGCGCAACAAGATGGCGACTACATATTATGACGGAGCGAAATGCAGGAACGTCTTAACGTTTCGACCTCCAAGGCAGCGAGAGATAGAGAGAGAGGATTCTCGCATTCCTCTTTGTCGTAAGATGTAGTCGCCATCTTGTTGCGCTACACACGGATGCCGCCATGACGACTCTGGATATATTATCTCGTCAATTAGACAAAATAATTGGAAATTTAACCTGTCTCTTTTCCATAACTGGATTTGGTTTGACGTTTATCAGAATAAAATAGTAGTTAAACTCTGATCAAATAATTAAGATAAACAGTAAAATGGACAGAGCTCAAAACATTCTATATAGTCTGTGATAATGTTGATGATGATGATGACATTTACTAAAATCTTATCTTGCTTTAAACCTTTTAATCCCAGCCTTTTTTGCATATAATATGCGAAGAATCTCTAGCAATTTTTAGGTAAAAAACGATAGTTTTCATTATCTCAGCTAATGATTCGTTTAAAAACATAATTCTTTCAAGGAATGTATGATAATAACTAATCTTCAAATATTAATAAAAAATATTTGTGCTTAAAACAAAATAAATTTTGTGTTTGAATCATTTTTAACCTAAAAGAATTATTTTATGTTAAGAAATTAATTGGAAATGAAAATAGAAGATGATTTTTAGTCAATATATGAGAAAATAAAATGAAAATGAAAATAAAAAATGAACATAAAAAAATAGCAAATATCATGAACCCTTCCAGGAACTTATAAAACTTTTATTTAATAAATTTGTATAAAAGTTCTTATAATTATTTAATACCTTCATAATCAGTCTAATCAGATTTTTGGACAGGGGTCGCGAGCATTTTTAAATAAAAAAAAAATTTGGTAATAAAGATTAAAGGATTAAGCACATTTTCAGATAAAAATATAAATAATTCCTTCTTCGCAGTGTGTTTGCGATATGTGACATTGTCTGATCATTCCTTCCATTTGGCAAAAGTTTCCTTGAATAATGAAGGGCTTTTTCTACATTCTCCTCCTTCAAACATGAAGCAGTCTTAATTTAATTCTGCTTCTTCTCAAGCTCCTGCAGCACTTCAGTGGACAGCTCTTCTCTATGCCTTTCTACTAGCTCCTTCACATCACCTTCACTCATTTTCAGATCAATGTTTCTACTCAGAGAGACAATATCCTTCACTATAGGCTCAACATCAAAGTCTCTCAGGGTTAGTTATATTTAAAACTCTGGAATTCAGCAAATTAAGGTTATAAGTGCTTACCATTTGATCGTTTGAACCGAAGCTCTTTGCGTCTAAACAGGACGTATATCAAGTTTTGATCAAGAATTAAGTCATCTAATACTCTAGCTATTGACTTTATTATTTTACGTTTTGAATATCTCGTATTAGGTTATATTATATATATAACACAGATGGTTGTTAACAACTAAAGAAAGATGACTTAGTATCTTAACAGAAAATTTGTGTGGAAACGAAAACAGCAAACGAAATTCTCGATAGGAGATGAACGCTTTGGTGATCAATGTTATTGCATTAAAATGTTTAACTTATGTTCCACGAATACATTTTTATTGAGCTTTCAGTAGTTTCACATTAAAATGGAAATAATGGGCGATAAATTTGCAAATTCGTGTAATCATCCCATTTAAACAAATTCGGATAATTTGAAAGCATGGTTATTTCTATTCTCTTTGCTTTATGCTTTATTTGGTCTGCAATTACAAATCACAATTAGCAAATCAAATTAATTCGAAATGTATGTAATCACCGTTCGTTCGTGAATAAACCCATCATAAAATATAATTAGCACATTAAAATCTACGCCATTAGCTAGATTGTTTTTATTGTGTGCATATGACATCAGAAGTGCATTTAATAGATTCGCATCCTACCCTGTAGCCGGAGCCGCAGTGGCTCCAGATGCAAAAAGCACGTTTCATATTGTGTTCGTGTTTTCTTACCGGGGGATGAAGTTTATTTTAGCGGATCGGAGCCCATTTTTTTTGCGACTTGGCTGCCGACTCTGCGAATGCATAAAATATGGTGCAGATGGCGCTCGTTTCTGCGGATTTGCATACGACCGCCGTATTATAATACGAACAACTTCGCTAATGGTGCCACTAAAAACGGGGACGGCCCCGTCACGGTGACGTCGGCGTCGGGGGCTCAGCGCTTTTGGACCGCCCTGTTGCGCTGAAAAGCGTCGCCTATGCAAATTCTGCGTTTTCAGCACATTTTTTTAACGCGAGTGACGTTTTTTTTCACATTGTTCTGGACTCGACCCCATTGCCCTGTTGTATACTTTATATGTCAACGGACATGTTTCATCAAATCTCGTACTATTACATAAATATGCATATAAATGCACATTTTAAAATTCGCAATGATCGCAAATGGACAACGACGTTTGATGAAAAAAGCGCTGAATTGTTGTTTATATCAAAAAATCTTATTCACCAAAAATTAATTTTGTCCCGTTCAAATAAGTCCCTATCAGTTACATTACCACCCTAATTTTTGAGGCATTTTTGGGGCGCAATTGTCGGTATGGGGACTCTCCTTCAGCGTCTTAATATTTAACGAGAGTTCTTTATACTCTGAGAGTCGAAGAGTACAGGTTCGAGGCTGACCAGGAATTCACATATTTTGGATCACTTATTACAAAAAAAATTAAAACCAATTTTGAAGCATGACGCAGAGCCATGCTGAGAAACCGGTGCAACTTTGGACTTCAAAAGCATCTGAGATTCCTCTCAAAGAAGACTAAAGTCAAGCTCTACATGACCCTCATAAGACCCGTCTACAACAAGATAAGCGACAACTGGATATTCTGTAGAAGAGGATTATAAGACGGATATGTAGAGCCGTTTGTGAATCCTTGGAATGGCGTATTCGATGCAACGAGGAGCTGTACCGACTATATAAGGATATACCGGTCACAGCTGTCATCAGAGCAGCCAGACTCCGGTTAACCGGTCACGTGTCAAGGATGTGAGACAGTCAGCCGCCGAAAAGGCTTATGATTAACAAACCTTCCTGTCTCCAGAGAGAAGCAAGAACAAGGCTGAGGTGGTTGGACTGTGTACAGAGGGACACTGCATTATTGAAACTTACCGGAAGATGGAGAGACGTAGCAGCAGACCAGAAAAAATGGAGAAGGGTGTTGGATAAGGCCAGGGTTCTACAATAAAGCTATTGCCCCTATGATGATGATGAAGAAGTCCTAGTAGGGACATCTGGCAGTTACTGATGCTGAAATTTCAACAAAGTTTTATTTTTGGACAGAAATTATTTCTTATCTTAGTAAGTATAATATAGTCAACCTTTACATACCTTCTGCCATCTTTTTCCCATACGAGTTTGGGTGCACCATACAACTCGAGCACCTTTTCTACCTTCTTACGTTCATAATTGGCGTTGAAAAAAAGGATAGTGGTAGGATCTGCATTACTTAGAATTCGAGGACGCAAATAAATAAAACAATGTACGCTAGTTCAAAAAACACATGACCCCTGTCGTGGAAACCGCTGATGGTGGTTTAGCTGCCAGAAAGTCTCGTTTTATGAAGATAGCTCTGTACCACAGTTATTAAATGTAATGAGAGAGAGACTTTGAACGAAATGGGTCACTGAGAGTGAACTTTAAAAGTCGTCATAACTAAAAAAGTTGTGCCATTGGCTTTGAATATCTTTGACGGCGCTCCGTCACTTATGAGGTTACGATAATCTAATATTAGATTTTTTAGGCATAATTTTACTTCTAAAATATGTCTGATTCTGTTGTTTTACCATACAATAACTCCAGACTGGCATGTTGAAATGCGCCAATTGTAATCTTTCAATGTGCCACGTTTGGCGCATGGGTTGGACACCCCTGCAATTTGGACACCCCTACCAATGTCAAGATACGTCAGGGACAAGTGTACTAACACAATATGTTTTTAGTTCATTTCAATCAAACCTCGTCCATATTTAAGTCTATTGGGGACTTTAATATAAATACTATATTTTACGAACTTTTTGTATTTGTCTAAAAAAATCTAAAGAATAAATATAATAAATAATCATTGTCCTTTATTGTCTGCGATTGCAAAAAATAATAAAATAATAGTAATATTCGCTGCTGTTGCCACGTGATGTGAGTGCTCAGTCTGGGGTGAGACATCACTGAGAGCTTTGTCATTAACGCATCATATTTATTAGTTCATTTTTTTTATATGAAATGGTTGGGGTCCCTGAGAGACGCCCTTCGGAAGACGAGGTTGTTTTCGAGCTACCTTGATGGATAGTTTAAATACAATCAACCCTTCTATATCGTTAATATAGACAACATAGCTTTATAAAGTAGACTAGGCACCCATACAAAAATTTGAGGTTAAGTTTTTTTAGTTGTGTTCTCTAAATTGAACGAAATCAATACATTGGACATTTTTTTGTTCTATTTTTAGTTTGGTCACGTGATAATTTTTGTCAACCAAAGGACATTGACCTTAATTTCGCGTGACAATGTCTTACATATTTACGAAATATGTAATTCGGCCTTGAAAATTTATCATTTTGTAGAAAACTTTAATTTAGAAAGATGCACTAAGGGAAGAACTGATGCTCTATAGAAAAGAGCGCTATAGGAGGGTTAATTGTACTTATTATAATATCAAAATAAAGTCCATTTGAAATTATCATAATCATATGTAAGAAGCTAATATTATAGAATATTTTACTAAGAGCAGTTTGGTGGCTAGTTTCTCTTTTTAATAACAATGGAGGGGATTAAGAAACTCTTTGTAGAATTACAAAACTAAACAATCTCTATTTCTCTATATCTCTCTCGAAACAAAAAAAGAGAGAAAGAGAGAATATGTAAATTTAATATAATGGATAAAAACAAGTAGCATATAAAATGTTTTTAAATTTCTAATATTAATATAATGATATGGAATGTTATTATTATTAATAATTTTTGAAAAAATATTTATTATTATTTTAGTTGGTAAAAAGTATTTATGCATTGTTTTTAAAATACTAATACTATTTTTGATTGAATTATAGAGCCGTAATGGTGGCGTCTATGTGAAGCACGTAGTCAATGTGGCTCCATCTGCCGATGGAGCGAAATGCAAGAGCGTGTTTACTCTGCAATTGCTGGGAGAAGAAGAGCTCGTAGAATGCCACATGTTGCCAAGACGCAACATGGCGTTAAGAAAACGAATTGTTACAAAAATTTATACTCTATAATTATAATTTTTGAATATTTTATTGACAGTAATATATGTTTATAATTATAATAATCGCTTTTACATAATATGTTCGTAAACAGCGACATCACTTAAATATTTGGCAATCAAATCTATAACATTTTTGTATAATATATAAGATAATTTCAACATCAATAGAATAATATATCCAATCTTCATAAAATCCCAGTAAAAGTTTATCACATACGACGATACAGGTGCTCGCTTAGCTCTACGAAGACTGTGAATCAACGACTAATATCTAAATGGGTAAATACAATCTAAAAAATAAACACAATTAATAATACATATTAATATAACATCGAATAATACAATAACATACCTATAACTGTATAATTTAAGATAATATATTTTGCGTAATACTTGAACGATATGAGTTCACTATTATTAAGCAACGTGATCAACAATCTATGAACATACATCTATAAAACACCATCTGAAAATTAATTATTAAATAAATAAAATGATTAAATATTGTATCTAGATTTATAATATGTCCTTACCTATTATGACAATGAATAAGAACGTTTAATCTTGTATATATGATATATTATATATGACGAACAGTACAATTGCAAAATAATATTTATAACAATAAGCTCAAATATTTTAAAATTCCATATCAATATGTATCGTTTGAATACCCAATTCCATTAATAAGTTCATTCTTTTCAGTGTACCATCATCGGCATATATATATATTTATGTATTAATCCTATTATTATATTATTCAGTTGCTGTAGCAGTCGCAATAGTATCAGTTGTTGCTGTAGTATCAGTGGTTTCAACAGCGGTTTCAATAGTATCAGTTGCATCAACAGTATTGGATGCATCAACAGTATCGGTTGCATCAACGGTATCAGTGGTTTTATCGGTATCCGTAGTGCTAAGAGGATCTGTAGTCTCAATGATATTACTAGTTGTGGCAGTCTCAGTAACAGTATTAGTGATTGCAGCTGTAGAAGTAGAAGCAGCTGCCGTCTCAGCAGTATCCTTGGTAACGGAGCAATTATTGCATGTATGGACTATAGATGCCATGTGTTGAGTGCACGTGTATTTAATGCACGTATCGCATTTGATAGTCGTTGCAATGTTCTTATTGCGGCCGCATATATAACATCGTCCTCTCTTCTTCAAGATTTTGTCGTTGTTCATCTCGCACATGTTATAAGCGTCCTTTGCGTCCTTCGGTCCGACTTGTTTGATGAGCACCGCTCGAATATTAGCCGACAGGTTGTAAATTTTCAATCGCTTCTTCAAATGCGGTTGCAACAGCCCCAACGCCAGATTCTTAATATAGATCTTTCTGTGTATACGCGGCGCGTTGGGATGCGAGATGTTGTACAATATTTGCGAATTGATCCCGGCAATGTTCAGCATGGCGTAGAATATCTTCAACGCTAGCCGATCGGTCGGACGTATCACCGAGAATGTATTGCACAGCTTGTTCACGATATTGACACGATCCTTTGTCGCGTTGTAATCGCGGATGATCTTCGGTTTGTTCGTGTTTGGATCGACGGCATCGGTGTGATGCAGCGTCGACAGCAATATCGTCGTTTTGTTCGATTTATTAACATACGATACGATCGTAGTGTGACGCTGGAAGCCGTACAGCGTGGAATTGATCGTGCGAGCCGAGCTCGGCAAAAATTCGATCGGCAACTCCTCGATGTAGCTTTTGAGGGCGCCGATCATGGTTATGTTTGACTCGAGCAGCGACAGTCCCAAGGAATAACTCGTATACCAGCTGCCGCACGTCACGTTTCTCTTGGTGCCTTTGTAATGATGAAGCAAACGGTGGACGATTGCCGCCGGCGCCGTATCCTGTTTATACGGACCGTTGTGCTGCCTGTTGCAGTGTATCTCAAAGTTGCACGTGTAGCTAGATTGTGCGTCGACGAGCGTGCAAAACTTGATGCCGTGACTTCCGCGTTTGTTCGGCAAGTATTGTGTCACGTCGCATCCGTGGAATTTCACCCATTTGTCGTCGATAGTCAGAAATTTGCTCGGCATATAACACTCGCGGCAATTCGTCAAGAATATATCCATCGTTTCCCTTATGGAAGCCAATATATCGTATTTCATACGCTCTAAACGCGTATTGATGTTATCGAATTGTAGGTTTTCGAGCAGAAATAGGAAGCGACGGAAGCTCATCGTCGCTCGGAATATCTCAACGCCGGTCCCATCGTCGATCCACAGCTCGTAGAAGTTAGTGTGGTTAGCTTTCTTAATCCCGGCGAGAAATAATAAGCCGAACAAGGCAAAGAGCTCGGTCTTTGATGTGATTTGAACGTCTTTCTCCCTGAAGTTAGCGTTGACGCTACGTTTCGATTCAATATATGCATTGGTATAGTTAACGACCTTGCTCATCAACTCGTCGTTTAACAGTTTGGCCAATGCAGACACCTCGGTTGTGACTCCGGCTCCTTTTTCAGTCGGCGACGGTACTTTTGTACATATCATTGTCCTCCTTGGTGGTTCTTCAACGGCATCTTCATACGGGTACTTATACCATATGGTGTTCCTGTCCCTGGCAACATACTTATCCTGACTTTCGTCGGAGCTGATGCTCCACGACGATATCTTATCCAGCGACGGATACTGTTCCGACATGGCGATGAGACTCTGATGGTAATATTGGGAGTCGTCTCCGTCGTCATCGCTGCCCAAATCGTCCGAATCGGAGCAATCTTCCAGAATGACCCCGACATAATTGTAATCTAGCACAGCATCCTTCCTGAAACGTAAATATAAATAATCACATCATTGTTCCGGGACACATAATGCAAATCCTTTGTTATCCGACGGGGTGTGTGATATAACCGGACAACTAGATACGTATGTTCCTATATTGCACTTACATTAAAATCAATACTTCCATACATTTGATCATATAACTAGGCAAAATTCATTAAAAATTAATTATAAATTGATTAGACGTACATCAGGGATGAATAATTCGTATCGATATCCAGATTCATCTCGGCTGCTTGGCTTGACCCAGATATTTTTATGAAAAAAAATAATAAAAAAACTAACAGGTGTGCACTTCAGACGACCTTACAGGATGACAGCTGGGAATTTACTAACATAATGGTCATGGTTTCAAACCATCATCCCTGAAATATTCCAGATTTTATATGAAAATTCTAACGCCATCCATGGCATGCGACCAAAGTTATTTGCGATACGAAATGTTTAATAATTCCATAGTCGTTCTGTAGAATTCCAAGTAAAAGATTATTATTATTGCGGATAGGTGTCGGTATAAATAAAATATTTTTAATTATTAAAATTATTTATTTTTTTAAATATCAATAATTAACAATCAAAAAAAATAATTTAATAGCAGATATTATAAAAACATTTATTTTATTTAAAAATAATATATTTTTAATTAAAATACGCTTAAATGCATCAATTATATTCAGAGGCGGCTCTCGTTCATCGATTATGTATATTAAAATATAGATTAAATTTATATTTAGTATTGCGCTGTCTGCTCGTCAGTGCTAGCAGCGTCGTGTATTGGATGGATGCGGGGAATGAGGGAGGTTTCGTTGCTGAGCGCTATGTTGCACTGCGACTCAGAGCAGTCCGCGCCGTCCATACACTATCACTAAATATTTTAGCCACGAGCCGCCGCTGATTATATCTATCTAATAACGATAACCTAATTAAAACTTGTTTTATATATGTACATTACAATTAATATTATTTTTAATCGCTGGGATTTTAATTGTTATAAAATTATATTTGAGATACACATTATTTAAATTACGTAAAACTAAACACATGACAGTTTATATTCGCGACTAGATAATACAAAAAAAATCGGAATTCATCAAAATCTCGTTACTTGTTTGATTTTTTTGTTTTCTTTAATTTCTTTTAGTTTAATATCGTCGGACGGAAGCGATCTTGGCGCTGAGAGCATTTCTTGTATCTCCAAAAAGTTTTTTCCTTTGGTTTCCGGAATCACTATGAACATTCCCACTAATGCTAACATAGTCAGTCCAGATAACAAAAAGAACACCATGGGGAGTCCATACGCATCTTTGACGATTTGGAAGGATTTCGTGATGATAAACCCTTCCACAGCGGCTATCACCGATAGCCCGCAGAATGCTAATTCTTTTACGTTGCTATTAAACATTTCTCCTAATTGCGTATAAGGTATCGGACTCAATCCGAACGAGAAGAATATTTGAAGAGCATTCAAAGCAATCACTGGAGTCCAGTTAATGTTTGGTATTTCTGCCAACATGTCCCTATCATCGAAGAAGAGATATGTTCCTAAGAGACCAGTGGATAATGCACATCCGAATGCTGACAGTAATAACAGTGGTTTTCTTCCCCATCTATCCACGAATATCACTGATATCAACCCTGATATATTTCCGACTAATGAGGATATAATAACTGCAACTGCTGGAGAAAATGGCACGTTCGCTTGTTGGTAGATCTGCTCTTGATAGAATAACACGACGATGGCTCCGCAGACTTGTTGTGCTATGAATGTGACGTTGATGATGAGCAACGCCCTAGGATTAGGCCTGTCTTTCAAGCTGACGATGCATTGTTTAATGCTCAGATTATCGCTGACCACTTTTCTGATCACCTTCATCTCGTCTCCCAGCACCACGTCGTTCTTCTGTCGTCGCAACCACGACAGAGACTTCATACCCTTCTTTTCTTTGCCTATCCTCATGAGATAATACGGAGAATCAGGCATGAACGTAAGCGTCGCTAGTAAAATGCATGGAAAAATCGACGAGATCTCAGCCATCCGTATGATCGTGACGTATGGACCGACGCAGGATATGAGCAGAGCACCAGCGGCCATCATCAATGAAAAGAACGACATGAGCGCTCCCCTGTTGTGATTTTCAGCGATTTCAGACACGTATATCGGCGTCGCCGTCTGTCCAAATCCGACCCCTATGCCTGATAGGAATCTGGAGAGATACAGCCAGCTGGGTCCCGTCGCAAATATTATCAGGACGAATCCGGCTAAGAACGGAAACGCTGATATGAGCGTCGCCTGCTTAGGTCCCAGATATCTCGAGAGATAAGCGCCGATCACTGGACCGACGGCGCATCCGATCGGAAGGAACGACGTTATCCACGACGCCTCGTCGTTCGACACGGGAAATGGCGAATTTTCCGACTGCAGGATGGCCAGCGACGGAGACGACCAGCACATGCAAATACCAGCCGACATGAAGTTGAAGGACGCTGAAAAGAAATAAAAATATATAAATTAATTGCTGATCTCAATTATGCGCGATTTAATCGTGCAAATATTAAACTTAGTACCGCGATAAGGCTTATCATACACGTGCAATATCCACGCTATTATTCTATCATTTGCACAGTGCTAATTCTATATTATAGCCTGTATATTTTTAACGTTTTCAGCGCTGAAAAGTTATAAACAAAGCAAACACTCTAATATGCATCGGTTTGTTAATTAAAATGAAAAGTAAGCGACATGCCGATTGATAATAAAACATTATCTATTGCTAATTTTCTAATAATATGTCTATGTATCAAGACTATGTTTATTATTATACGTTGTTAAGATAAATAAGACCATTATTCTTATATTATTGCTATGAGTGTATTGAACTATTATTTTTTTTCTGTATAAAACAAGTAACACTATATAATAGCGAGGTTTGATAAAAAGAAATACGCTTAATGTTTGTTTATCTCAGAAGTAAATTCCTATCTTTAAAGTGCTTCAATGACTCTGTGTCTATCTCATTAATGTTGAAAAAACGTCGTCCATTCGTGTTTATTTTTACATCTTCGGATGTAAAAAAAATCGCACTAAATATTTTGGAAAGGGGTCAGATTGAAAATTTCATAAAACATGGTTTGACATGGTCTTTTGAATAGCTCCGAATGTTGAGGAACATCTTAAAAAAGAAGAACAATGACAGATCAGTCAGAATTTATTCACTAACAGTAGAATACTGTAAAGAAACTCTTTCTTGTAAAAGAGGCATAAACTTATTTGCAATTGCCGCATTTGCCCCAAAGCTCCTTATGGTGAAAAATATTACAATATCTAACAAAAAAAAATATTTGAAAAAACAAAACGTTGTAAAAAACATCACAATAGGATGTCTTTTCCCCTTTTGCATCCGGTACGATGATCCGAGTGCGAGTGACACTTGCTGCGAGAGCTCAGTCTGCGGCAAGACATCGCCGATTGCGTATGTCATTTACGCGTAATATTGATTAGTTAAAGATCCAAAATATCGACCAAATTATGAAGCATGTCATGAATAACTATTTTTATTTTTAGAATAATCCATTTAAAAAAAATGTTGAGAGATATTGATGAAGAATTCGTCTATATCTTCACTTGAAATTCTTGGGGTATCTTAAATACCCCCTTCGGACGATGCGGTTGACTTCGAGCAGATGTGACGGATGGTTAATATTAATACATAACTGTTGATAAAAAATATTATGAAATTAAACTATAAACCGACTTTCTCGAGTTAGATAAGACAGCTTTTTTTATGCTAGCTTTTTCTATAATTATTTTATTTGCTTAAAGCCCAAATCAAAACAATCATCCATCATGTTTTCAATAAAATACATTAATAAACGAAAACATTGTATTAAATAATTTATATTAATCTTTTTAAGATATTTCAGCTAATTCCTAATATTGGTTCTAAATTAGCTATATAACGAGCAAGATAAATATTAAATAGTTTATGTATGTATATAGCTAACATCATTAAGATTACATTAAATCTGTTTATATGTATTATATAATAAATGTAGATTAAATTAATTTCAGTACTAGGAAAATTTTTGATTCAACCTCGAGTGACTGAAAATCGGAATATTTCAATGCAATATTTTATAGGTCATATTATATTACAAAGCAATATTTTATAATAACTTAAGAACTCTTCAGACGGAACATCGCAAAGCTCGCTCGTCACTTACACGTCATATTAATTAGTAAAAAAATCAAAAATATCGACCAAATTATAAAGCATATCATGAATAACTACTGTTATTCTTAGAATAATCCATTTTTGAGCATTTTTGAATCATGCAAGTAAAGATATTGATGAATTCTTCATCAATATTATGACTTAAAATACTTGGGGTCTATTTTCTGTAGAAAATATACCCCATCGGGTGACACCGTTGGTTTCTAGCCGCCGTAACGGATCGGATAAAGTGACGGTGCATAGATATTCTAATATGCACACAAAAAAGTGAGACAACATGTAACAGTAATACATATGAGCGAGAGAGAGACAAAATATATGGCGCAGATCCCATCGTAATACGTAACTGACTTCTTCTCTATTTTATTTAGAAATTCATTTTATAACTTGTTAAGCATTTCATTGAAATTTAGTTCAAGAAAGTTGAGAGGCAAATTTATAAATATGATAAAATATCCTACGCGAGCTACCGAAATGCCGTTCGCGAGCGACCGGTAGCTCGCGAACTACGGTCGTTAGCGGTATTACTGATATTATATTTATATTAAATTTTAACATTTCTAGAAAATATCTCTATTATGATATCTAACTCATAATCATCACTGTCATAATTGCAAGTGATATTATACATTATAATATAACATTGTTAAAAATAATGCGTGTTATATGAGGCATTATTCAGATTAACACAATCTTCTTAAGGAAAATATATTTTTTATTGAGTATTAATTTACGATATAAGCGATTCATTGTAATCAATTAAAAAAAGTATAATATTTAACAATGAAATTAAATCATATCAATACATCGGATAATTATATGGATCAAGATAAACAAATTTGTATGTAAAGAATCGATTTTTCTATTCATTCATGTTTCAGATAATGAAAAAATCATAGTTAATTGCGTGCAAATTATTTATTAAACGTATCGCAATTATTTTATACGACGTTATTAACTATTGTAGAACAATAGCTTGTATTAATAATATGAATAATAATTTTTATATGCATGTTTTATGCGATTTACTTATTCTACGCGATGTTTCCTTAAGAATTAAGAGCATCTGTGTTTAATGTTTGATCAAAAAATAATCGTAAATTTTGATTTCCGCGAACTGTATTAGTCTAATTATCACAATTTGTTCTAAATGTATTTAGGCATCGATACCTTAATTAGATACTTGGAAATTGAAACGAACTCAAAATGTTATAACAGCTGAGTGACCTAATTTCGAGTTTGCTCAAAAGTTTAATAAAAAAAATATGAAATGCCAAATCAAAAAGGTTTGTCCGAATTTGTAATAAAAATAAGCCAGTTTTCATTATATAATTAGTATGAAAAGGAGTCTAAGGTATTTATTTCAGATCCCATTTCCATTAATCTTATTATTAATCAAGATTAAAAAGATTAATTGAATGCAACACTTTAATTAAATAGGTTATTAAATTATCGAAAGGATTTACCCTACTGTCCTTCTTAAAACCTAAATAAAAGCAAATACCGAATTAATTCAATTCTAGATGTTATACCTTGATTCAACATTGGTACAAGAAAAACAGTAAAACTCTACCACATGCGTATCAATCTCAAAACAAGGTATAAGTTTATATGACCGCATTAATTTTTAAATCTATTGTCATAGAATCATCAAATCAAACAGGAACAACGATAATAATAATGCCCTTCTCTGCTATTATATTTTCTATTTCTCTACTAATCTCTTTCGCAGAGATTTATTTAAAAAACTGATACAAAGTGAATGTCAGAAATTCTGACTTATTTGCTTGCTTAAATAAAAATGAAAATAATTTTATATGCGAATTTTCTAGTACTTTCCAACCTAGCAACTAAATTATTGTAAAATACAGCTACGATTTTTTCATTAATTTTGCCTTCAAATCTAAATCACATCGTATCTTAATTGTCTCTCATCATCATCATCATTTGCCAGTCACAGGGCTCTCACTCGCTGAGGGCGTGGGCCTTACAAAACTCTCGAATGGCAGTCAAGGCCAAAGGAACCCGAGTCTCACGCGTGACGTGAGGGCTTCCCTATCGTGTCCATACCACAGGGACGTTTTTTTTTTGTAAAGAGTCTCCCTCTCTTGGTGGCATTGGACGTACATCTTCTACTCTGTTGGTTGGTTCGGATTTTACCCTCTCGACTGTGTCCAGGCAAGTGGAAGAGGGTTTGCCTCGGTATTCATTTAAGCCGTTATCTGCTTATAACGAGTCACAAGTGACAAGTAGCGAGTGACCACACACATGCATATATATAAATATATATACACATAAATACGCAAGTCGCAAGTGATTATTAATCCTGTCGCGCAATAGCGATCCTTTCATCATGGGAAAGACCTCCTCGGATAAGGGTACCCTAGAAAGAAGGAAGAGAAGCGAAAGTATCGAGACTAGACCAACTATTGGTCAACAGATTAGGGTTTTCCTTCTCAGGGTATACTGACTCTGTGGTGAGAAATCTGTTAGAGACCAGATCTATTTATGCACATAAGGATATGTGTACATACTTTCATATCTCTATTTCTATTTAATTAAATATTCATTCTATATTTATTTAATAAATAAAAGAAACCTGATTTTTTAATAATTTAAAATCTGAAAATCTTGTTTTAAATCTATTATTAAGGCTAATTTATTTTATACGATGCAGTTTCGCCTAAATTTTTTTTATGTTGCATTTAAAGTGCATTAAATATTTATTATTCAACTGCTTTTATCACAGAGCTAGCTTACATTTGAATACTTGAATTAAGTCATATGTCTGTAACGATCTCTTGTGATATCATGAAGGCAAGATAAATCTTGTAAGAATGTTAGATTAACCTAGCCGTGCCGATGGGGTATATTTAGGACCCCACGTTTTAGACATCGTTCATGTCCTAAGCTGTTTGTATTTGTCTAAAAAAGCCCAAAGAATAAATATAAATAGTCATTGACATTTATTGTCGGCAATTTTTTAATCGCTTCGTACTGGATATGAGCAAGAAAATACATCGCGCATGTGAAAGTGTGAGCGAGAAAAAATATCGTGCTGTGCAAGTGGAAAAATCACATCGTGCGGGCCTCTATGCGCACGCCATCTTTCTGTCGCATTAATTAGTAAAAAAAATCAAAATTAGATCTATATTTTGGATTTTTCTTCTAATATTTATCAGCGAAAACGGGATTATTCTAAGAATAAAAATAGTTATTTATGATATGCTTCATAATTTGGTCGGCATTATTCATTTTTCTATTGAGTACAGTAGACTGACCGTCGAGTTCTCGCGGCACGTGTCACTAGTATGTTTTACTTCGCACATCGTACCAGATGCCAGCGAGAAAAAACATCGCACCCGTGGTTACATATGCAAATTTAGACTTCATATGTAGGATTCATATTAAAAAAATATTCGAGAAAAATCTAAAACTTGATGTCCCAAATATACTCCATCACATTTAAAAAGTATTAAATACTCGTGTAATACATACATTTAAAAAGTATTAAATACAAAATACATTTAGACAAGCAGTTAGAGCTATTGATGGAAAGATCTGAAAATCGTTAATCCAATTTCAGAAAGAGTACAATATTTATAGTATTAAAATCTGTTTACCTGAAGTGAAATTTCAATATATATCATGAGTATGAAATATACTCATTCCCTAATTAATTGAGGTAGTACGTAAACTTAAGAAGTTAACGGAGTTATTAGCCTAGCCATGCTATTGGTGACCCTATGTTTTTTGATTTTCTTGAATAACTCATGCGATATAAACCTATATGTTACAAACGTTTTATATTTGTCTAAAAAAATCTAAAGAATTATTATTATAAATAATCATTGTCCCTTATTGACATATATTCGCTTCTGCGGACGCGATGTTTTTTTTCGCTCGCATCGGGTACAATATACCAAGTGCCTACAATTTGCCCACTCGAGGTGGAATCTTTGACAACTCTAAAATCACGCGTTCGTGAATCGGCTCTTGGCCAGTGGGAGGAGAGGTGGGATTCTTCCCCCAAAGGGCGGACTACCTATCTCTTCTTTCGCGATATCAGAGCCTGACTTGATTGTAGCTGATCCTTACCAGAGTTCTGAGTCAGTCAATTCCTGACTGGCCACAGTAATTAATAAAAATAAGCATCTCCACAATGCTGGTATTGGTACGTCTGATTACAGTCACGTTCTGTGGTCCTGTTCTTATCTGCATCGACTTTCGGAGAGTTGTGCAAGGCTACTTTCCCTCTCCCTTCTCCCTCTTCTTGAGAAATGTTAGTATTATATTATAACATCACGCGTTTCAAGAAAAAAACTGCTTTTGTTGCATCGATTGAATCGGACACAGCTTCATTCTAGGTACAAAAGTATACCAAGTGCGAGTGAAACGTTTACGTGACACGTGCTGCGAAAACTCAATCCAACAAACTAAACTGAAATCTAGAGGAAGAGGATTTGGTGAGATTATTTAACAGCTATTACATCGAAATAAGCAACGACTTATTGATGAAACTTGAGGGTGAGAATAGAAGATATTTTTTTAATTAGAAAAAGAATTAAACGAACGACAAAAACAATTCGAAACTACGAATCGGATTTTTTTAGCTGGTCTTAAGGAGCAAAATCCTGATCCTCAAAGTAGTGAATGATGGTATTGTTTGCTATACTTTTAATTACGAAGAAAATAATAATATTATTTCAATAAAACGCTTGATTTTAAGTTAAAATATTCAAGGACTTACTACACCTTAATTTGGTTATATTTCGATATGACATTTTCCTTGCAAATAAGCAGAGCTGAAGTTTACCGACAACCATGAAAGGATATTTACATAACATCATACTAGGCGAGCCGCAGAGGGACCGTACGTGGACCGCGGGACGCGAGTTAGACATCCATGCTATTGTAGATGTAGAAAAAAATGGTTTCTAATGAGGCAAGTGATAACGGTAAATTTACAAGGTTTTAAAAATATAGATAAAGAAAATAATAACGGATTGTAAACGTATGAGCGATGAAAAATGTCACTCAAAAGAAAAAGAAAATGTGGATAGCATCGGTCATATCACATTGACACTCTATAATATCCGCATATTTTCATTTTAAAAGATAATATTGTGATTTAAAAATTTGTTTATGTTTTATGCATCGACTTTCTAATTTGTTCTTGTAGTTCTATAACAGTTTGATTTAATAAAAAACTGTTTATCAAATTTTAGCAATTAATAAAAATGTATCGCATTGCACAACCTCGACAGTCGACCTTAACCGAAGTCAGCATTGAAATCGGTTTTGCAAAAAGGAAACGTTTTGCACAATCGACACATAGCTCGAGGCGCAAAAATTTCATTCATAAACACATGAATGAGCGTTTATATACACATTCAAATACGGTTGCAATAATAATTAGAAATTGACCTTGTTCGTCGAGAAAAACAATTTTTTGTCGATGCCAATTGTGAAATTGGGTCAAAATGTTTGTTTATATATCCCTTAAGGCTCAATCTCATACGAAAAATAATTCGTTTCATTCATTAAACGCATGATCAATTATCTCACATTCTCTGAAAAGTATAATTCAATGTTAAAAATACCGATAAAATATTGGAGCGAGGTCGGAGCCCTGATAGACCTTAAAATTCTTGCGAATTTTGCCGCAATTAATCTTAAATAATTAATAAGATCTTCCTGTATATGCTAATTTGCATGAGGTCAATCAATGCATTCTAATATCGCAAAAATTACGACCTCATCCGAAAACCCACACAAAACAATAAAATGCAGGTTCAATATACTTTTCAACCTTGTCTAGAATTTATTTATTATTTATTCTGCACTACGAAAAAGTATTAAACATTTTAATGTCATTAAAAATTGATTCATTTTAATCAGAACTAAGATTAAATATTCGTTAATTGTTATATTTTTTAATAATATTTGTAAATATTATCAATATATATATATATAGATAATTCGGCGTCGTTGATATTAATATTTCTATTTTACAACAATACGTAAGCAATAATTTTATGCAGATCATTTATCTTAATAATTTAAACATGAATAAAAATATTTTTGGATAAACAACGGGTTCAGAGCATTTTAAAGTATTGCCAATGTTTATACAGTTGATGTCATATATTTTTGTTGAATCGTACAAATTAATTGAATGAATCAATAACCCACAGTACTCAAATTATGCAACAATATGTGATCGAATAAATTATTATATGTATTTAACCTCACCTGAAAACACTGCTACCCATTGCGGCCATTGTCTGTTTTTTCGTATCACCTCCTCCGTCGATGGTTCGGCATCTTTTAATGCCATTTTTTTAATTGTTTTGTTCACAAATATTGAACACTGTAATAAATTACGAAATTCACTAGTTCACGTGTGCATCGGACGTCTGCACAATTGCACAAACGTCGTGCAACTGGCTTGCGATTATCTGTTAATTGACTATTGTCTTTCGCTGTTCCGTACACAGAGGACCCTAGTGCCCTCTTGGGGTTATCGGGCAGAGGTCATTAAATGGACCGTTGGCGATCGAGTGGATCCCTATGATCACCATGTTCTGCTTTTATACTAGGTGCCACTTCCTCTATTTTTTTTAATATGGCCGCAGGTAAACAGAGACCAAGAGTGGGATAGTAACACGTGGTGACGCAAAGCCCAAAAAACGTATCTTGTACCGAGAAGTGTTTGTTATCTCCAGTGCACGGTCAATAATTGACGTTTTTTTAACACACGTTCATGTTGAATATATTAAAAATTTCATTTAAAAAAATTAGGCTATCTATGCAACGTTTATTCACTCAAAACTAATTATTAAAAATTTGATTCGTATTTTTGCAATAGATATTCGTGGAAGTCTTTAATCGTGTAAACACGTTTATCACATTAAAAATTTTATTATAAAAATATGCAATGATATTTAGTTTTCATGCAAATTTTCATGATTTCGTATTTCAATACAAGTTATTCATGAATAAACATATTTATTTAAATATTTGCGTGCATATTTGATTTGAATTTAGCGAGTTGATGCAAAACATGCATTTTTTAGAGTATTTACATCGAAATCACTCGTTATATATTAAATACAAATATTGCACACACACACTTCTAGAACGCAATTATCTCCCGGAATTTATCTTATTCAACGATTTTCTCCATAAATTAAATCGCCGAGCATATTAATTTATGTGACAGCTGACAATAAGTAAGCATCTAATATGTCAATTAATGTCAAAATACGCCAATGTACCAATATATAACAATAAAAAACAATATACAATCTTTTTTATTAAGCTTTGCATTAATAAATCAATAATATGATGAAAATCTGCTTAAATTTCAGTATGAAGAAAACTCGCGAAATTATTTGACACCGATTATATTTTCCAATCTAATTTTTCATTAGTATTTTTTAATTAATAATTATTTTTTAATTTTATTACAGTTTCCAGACTTGTTATTTTATTATGTTGCATTGAAATTTGATCGCAACATTTTTTTTTCTTGGCCTTGTTGTGAGAAAAATCGCATAATACGGATATTGCGTTATCAAAATAGATAATATGATTTGAAACATGATTTCTGTGATATTTAAAAACAATCCTGGTAATATCAGACCCTCGTATAAGACTCGTCATATATCGTGTAAAAATCTGTGGTATTTGGATCGTCAATCGTTACTATCACTCACAATATTATTATTTAGTTTCAATATACATTTTTGATTTTCATTATCGAAAGACTCTCAGATACCTAAAGAATTGTCAATATATTCTTTATCAATATCTTGACATTTTTAAAACAATGGATTATTCTAAGCATAAAAATACATGACATGACATGCTTCAAAATTTGGATTTTTAATATGATGCATAATTGACATCGCTCACGGCGATGTTTTGCCGCAGACTGAGCTCTGGCAGCACGTGTCACATTGTACCGGATGCGAACGAGAATAATGATCGCGCGCCTGAGAGCGAATATTGTTCTTTTTATTTATTTTTTCATAATTGCAGACAATAAAGGGCAAATATTATTTATAACATTTATTCTTTAAACTATCTCAGATAAATAAACACAGTTTGTGATATTATAGGATTTTATTTCTATTTATTTTTTTGTAAAACATGTAGCCTGGGTCATTTTACGTGGTAGGTTCATTTAACATTTTGATTAGTTCTATCAGATTAGATTAATCCTTCTCCCCTTATACCACGACAGTTTTTTTTTCATCTTCTAATGGCGGTAAAATATTATCTCTTAGGATTACATCTGGCCATAACTTAAAAACAACCAAGTGGATTGTTTTATTTCTTTAAAAGATGCAGAAACAGTTCCTACACAATTTTATATATGTTATTTGAAGCTTGTGGGATTGGTAAATTCTCATTAGATTTATTAAAAGTACCCAGAATTATTGTCGCATTTTTGAAACACGATTTCCAAGACAGCTATCTTCAGTTCGTCATCATTTAAAGTCATATGTTAACATTTTTCAACTTCATTTATTCTTTCAACTTTCATTATCAACAAAATACTGTTGAAGGACCAAATCATCATTTTTGGACCAAAGTATCGTCTTCTGAAAACCATAATGGAGAGGAAAGTAGAAGGTAAACGGTGATTGGGAAGAAAGAAGCTGTCGTGACTCTGCAATATTTGCAACAGGTGAATTCGAGATTTGTGCCAGCTCACCAAAAACATATATTTATATATAACAAGGATATGTACCTACGTCTGAATATGGACTAGGCACCTGCAGAAGAATATACTATTCGAATATTGTATTGAGATAAAAAATATTCCTTTTCTAAGTCTAGCAATTATGAAAAAGTGTGTTTGAACAACATTTGCAGAGTTGCATGCTGATGCAGTTTCACCTGAAAAAAATGCAAGAAAAGCAATAAGAAATATTTATGCTATTTATAGTGACATATTAAATGTCAATAAATGCCAACGTCGGTTATAAAAAAATAATTCTAGAATCATTGATTTGGAAGAGAACGGCGTAGTCAAGTGAATGGCTTTGAAAACTGAAATCGAAGGAAAAACAACGATGATTATCGCCGAATTATCTAAAAAGATCAGCTTATCTTGATCTAATACTTAAAGATGTTTATAAAATATAATAAAAATGCATAGACAGCATTATTGCAAGAAAGATTTAATTACTAAAGATGCGGAATTGATTTTTTACTCGAACCTTACGAAGAAAAGCAATGGCTAATCCCTAGATAAAAAGCATTTCAGATAGCATCCAGATAAAGATGTTACCTGTTTGATGGGAAGCTAAAGGAATAATTTATTTTGTTTACTTAAAATATGATCAAAACATCACGACAGAGTTATTCATATTCACAAGATCTGGAACCTTCGAATTACCATCTGTTCCGGTCCATGGAACATTTTTTGATGGACAAAAAAAATAAAACAGCAAACGAGGTATTATAATAAAATCGGTCCTTTCCAAGAATTTTAATACCAAGCCATGGAAATTTTATTGAAAAGGGATTTATAATTAAATAAACAAATGGAAAAAAATCAAAATAAGATAATGAAAATTAATCCGCATGATTCCATGTCAATAAACAGTTGAATATCAGATTTCAGATCGAGTTTTATTGATAAAATCTCGAAACCCTTAATATATAATTAATTTCTTATTTATTAATTCTAAAAAAAATACATTGAAATACAAAAAAACCCTCGCGATATTCGTGGATTTCTTCTAACAACTTCGTGCAATGTTTGTGATGAGAAAGCGAATTTTTAATGATATTGACATTTTTTTTTACATAATTATAGTTTCCGAGAAGTCTTTTTCTTCAGACATAGCATGGCAGTCGATTTCTAGTAGCTCTTCATTTTAGTTATGGGTTCGATATATCGATACATTATTTCAGAATTTCTAGTAATAACATTTCCTAAACATCCTTGATACTCGATGATTTTATTCTATGCTTCATCTATTATATTATATTATACAATTGAATATGTGTCGTTTTTCTTAAATAACAAGCTTTGAATGTGACTATTGGACCTTGATTTATAGGGTTTAAGATGGTTGTGGTACAAGTAAGAATACTACATCAACGGAAAAATCAGTGCAATGAGTCTCAAGTACCAGAAGATGACCCTGGCTATTGTTCAACACTAAGAGAGATCAAAGTTCGACTTCAAAATCTTAGCAATATTTTTGTTGATACTCAGAAGCAATCCAAGCCTTACGGTTTTTTTTGTAAAAAAAACTGGCAAATCGTTTTTAGAATAATCTTTTAAGTCACGAGGAATTTATGCGGATGCATTTTCGTGAGAAGAAGAGTTAAACGATCCTTTACTTCTTAAAATACAGAACCAGAGTCCCGTCTTATCTACTTTAAAAAATAAATTTAGTGAATACCTTCCGTTTGGACAATCATTTTAAGGCTATGAAAGTTTGATCCTTTTCTTAACCGATCAAACCAACCTTTGCTTCCTTTAAAACTTTCTTCTCCATGTAGGAACTTAAAACGATCGCAAAGTTTGACTTGGTTTTAGATTTATGACGAGTATTCAATTATTCTATATATTTTTAAAAAATATTATCAGAAAACTTTTGGTTTATTTAATTCTTTACAAATTAAAAAATATCGCAAAGAATTATCTGCACAGTGTTTCTTGTATTAAATCGTAGAACATGAATTATATTTCGCAATCACCGACGCATTATTGCAATTTCTCGAGATTGTCGCTGGTATCATGAACAACGATATATCGTTGAATAGCGGAAAACGTGTTAAATAGTGCTTTGCCATATGCACAACCGATATTCTAAAGTCCTTCATTAATCCAAACGTGATTTTCAAAAATCTCCATACTCGCAAAATAGGAATAATCCTAATATGGTTAAATTCCATTCCGACCTACAAATAAGTTGTTTTTTTTTTCTAAAAAAAGTGATCGTTATTTGAGTTGGCATAGCAATAAAAATACGCAACATCCGTTGTCGTTTTATTTAATTTTTTGTTTTGCAAAATCCGGATTTAACACAACAAACGAGGCATAGCAACATGTTTGTTTTTGTTGATTTTAATTGCAATTCGAACAATAAAAAACAATCCATTGTGGAATTCTATAAAGAACGTTGATTTAATTCAATTTGAAAACATCAATTAATTGCACCGAGATAACATCGATCGTCATTTTCATGATTTTTGCGGAATTACCGAGCAGTATATTTATTATTACTTGAACCGTAAACTCTCGAGATAAAAACAGTAGTGTTAGCTCAGATTTCAATCAAATATTAATTATACAATAATATTTTTGTGCAATATCATATTACTACAACATTTCCCATCAATTTGGATCAAATCAGCCGTCCATTCAAAACGAATCAGGATAACATTTGATATTTATTACAATATACTCCATTTCAAATGACCTTTGTTATCTAATATACATTTTTTAATTTTAATTGTTATGTCTAATATTGCGTCATAATGATCTTTGATATTGATTGTTTTAATTATTCGTCGCAAATTATGATAACCCTTCTCAGCATAATGAAACGTGCAAAAGCAGATAAGTCTCATTTTTTCACTATTGTGATTGATTTAGGTAGGATTGTTATTGTTTTTTTTTAAATATTATTTACGAAAACTATGGCGTTGATTGATATATTATACTGATATTAAAAGTAGAACAAAATAATTGATAATAAATATTTATATATACGATTAATCCTATGTGTATTAACTAGTTATAACAAGATTATGCAATTGAATGGATTTCCCACTTAAACCAAAGCATTATCAATGATTTTGCATTAATCGAATATTTTAAAACTGCAAGATATACAGCTGAGGCAAATTCATTTCACGCACCTGATAAAAATCGCGATCTCATTGCAGTTGTACTTATTTTTAATAATATTTGAGGTATTTCCGTAATTTGTTTTCACTTATATACAATAATATATTTGACAGTATAACTATTATACTGTGAATTAGATGACAGAGATAAGTAATCTGGATAAAAAAAATGTTACCTAAAATCACTTATATTTTGTATTTGTATTTGTCTAAAAAAGTTTAAAGAATAAATATAAATAATGTTTTTCAATAGCACATGTGCAATGTTATTTATCGGATGTGAGCGAAAAAAAATATCGCACATGTGCAAGTGGGAGCGAGAATAAATATTGTGCTGTGCAAGTGAAGAAACCCACAAGTGCTGAGATGGGAGCGGGCTTCAGTCACGACGCGCCGTCGCTCTGGGCACACGTCACCTCCACGTCGTATTAATTAGTAGAAGAAATCAAAACTATTTTTATCCATAGAATAATCCATTTTTTTAACTGTCAAAGTATTGTCGAAGAATATTCTTCCCTGAAAGTTTTGGGGTCTGTTTTCATACATTAATTTCATACAAAATATACCCCATCGGCCAGCAGCGATGGGTTAGAGCCGCCGTAACGGATCGATTAAAGTAAATGTATATACATACAATAGATCAGGTATATAATACAGATGGAACTGAATTATAATGGCAAAAAATGCATATTTATCCGAATCTTAAAAAACTCTTAGTATCTTCAAGATAGCAAAGGATCAGGTCACGATACTAATACCATGAACGAATCAAGAAACCGTAGTTCAGGTTTATTGAAGACTTTAAAAATGGACTATAGTCCTATTTATTTGGAGGACTAACAAAAAGGCTAGGATGACGACATAATTTTTGAAGTATGAATATAATGTTTTGTTCTTGACAATGCAACTGTTTAAACAATCCTACCATTGAATAAGAGATCATCGTTCAGGGACCTTTAAATAATAATACAATTGTAATCACATTTTAGTTTTTAGTCGCGCCTATGGGGTATATTGGAGACCCCAAGCTTTTTATTTTTCTCGAATAACTCGTTAAAAATAAAAACTATGTCACAAACTTTTTTGTATTGGTCTAAAAGAAGTCCTTTATTGTCTTCACTTGCAAAAAAATAAGTAAGAACAACAATATTTTTTTCGCTCGCATCCGGTACGATGTGCCGAGTGCAGTCTGAACATTATCATAAACAACCATTTTCATTTATAGAATAATTCATTTGAAAAAAATCGATGAAAAATTCATCAATATCTATACTTGAAATGCTTGGGGTCCCTTTGAGACCCCTCCGGAGGACGCGGTAGTTTTCGAGCCACCGTGATGGATGGGCTATCTCGCCAGACAGGTAAGCGCTTATAGTCAACAGTAACTTGTCCTCAAACTTAGTTTAAAAAATCACAATATTTTAAATATAATAATTGTGTATTTTAGAAAAAAAAAATAATGAATTGTATGGATTATTAGCGTCTAATTTTATTTTTAATAAAAAAGGTATCCCTAAATTTTGTATAACCTCATTGTCTTTTTTTACGCGTCCTTTTATGTTCTTAACGCATCCCAAGATTTAGCACGAGCTCCATATCTTTGTTTGCGCGATTTTCATTTAGCCGGTTTTTTCATAAAAAATATCTATCGAGTAAATCAAGGGATGTATGTATTATATTAAAACCTCATCCCTTATATAATATTTATAAAAATAAATAAATATTTTACTCATACGCTCTCAGTAATGTTATTTTCCTATTCATAAAAAATATCTTATATTTTGAGGTTCGTTTTAAAAAAAAAATTATAGTTGTATTGAAAGATCAAAATAGATGAATATATTATCTAATTATTATAATTTTAAATGAAAACTATGTTTATTTGTATTTATTAATATAGAATAATTATTATATATCTCAAAATAGGGCTATGAAAATAGAATAAAATCGTTTTGTCACTATAAACGTAGAAATTTGTGTTTTTCTTTTCTTCGAAAAAAACAAAAGGATACAAGTCATCATATGCGGCGAATACGGAGACCAAAGCATTATTACGATTAAATTATTCGGCCAAAAATGATTAATTCAAGTAAATACCGCAATACATATTAAAACGTATTTAACCTTTTCTATAGTTAAAAAATAAAATAAGCATCAGATATGTCTATAAATGTCAAGATACGTCAGAAACAATTGTACTAATACTACAAATAAAAATTGTGAGAATTTAATCATAACTTATATTGTTCATTTTGTACAAAATTATATTATATTTAATTTTAATAATCTGTATAGCAATAATAGCGATTATTATAATGAAAAAAATATTTAAACGCTATTATAATTATTAGAAAAAATAAATATACTTCCTAGAACATTATTAAAAGATCTTTTGTTGATATATCGATTTATTCAATTAAATACTTTAATTAAAATGGTAATTTTTTTAAATAAATTAAATGCATAGATACATATTGATATTAGAATGAGGATCTAATTATTATAAGATAAGCCGTGTGTACCTCAGTTAATGATCCTCAAACAAGTGTAATGGCGATAACTACGCAAATCCCAGCTGCGTATTATAATTTTCAGTGTCAATAGGATGACATTGCGAATAGGATTATTTTTTTAAATCTGATAAGCATACAAAAACACTGGTTTTCTATTACACGGAATTCTTTTATGTCATAATTTTGTATTGTCGGCTTTAACAATATCCATAATGACGACACATTCAGTTATTCTAAACATGCGTATCAACTATGCAACTGATTTGCAAATCGTTGCTAATTTATTGATGCGATAATGTTATGCGATATATTTTGATAAGACGTTCATGGTCAGTGTATTATGGATAATTTTCAATGATTGATAAAAATGTTGCATAAGATAAAATCATAATATTATTTAATACTTTTTTTCTGCAATTTGATGAATAATGAAGGACATCGTCGTTAACACTCGTTGCAAAACACTTATCTATAAGCATTGATAATGAACCAGTACAGGTCAATGACACACATAATTAAGATGGGCATAAATATGTGTAAGTTACGAGCGAAGTGAAAGTTTTATTAAGGGCACCATGGAATAAATTCTTATGGTCAAGTCTAGCATATGCTCAAACTGGATTCTTCTCCAGGTCGTAAATCGATCTATTACGAAATCTAGTTATATCTATACGTGAATACTTGTACAGGTAAACCCCGTTCAACACATTATTAATAAAATAAACATTATAATTAACAAAAAAGGCATATAATAAATATCATCAGGTTGTTCGAAAAATAATTTAAAAAAAATGAAAGACGATTTTGCCATATTCCTGGCAATAGCATGGTTCCACGCTTACATTTTTTTTCTTTGCTTTCTAAAAACCGATCCAGGTGTATTTGACCTCATCATTTGAAGTTAAGGTTTTCCGTCTAAAAAAATTGTAGAGACCGGAATAAATAATAATCAGAAGGTGCCAGATCTGGAGAATATAGTGGGTGTGGTAGTATATCCCAGTCAAGCTGTAAAAGCTTATGGCGAGTTATCAAACTTGTATGAGATCTTGCATTATCTTGGTGGAACACTACACCTTTACTATTGATCAATTCTGACTTAATTTCTGTTTAAGTGAATAAAAAAAGAACAATTTCTTTGAAATCCCACTAAACAGATAGTATCATATTTTTTGATGAATATCGGCTTTTGAAGTGCATTGAGCCGGTTCATGGTTTTTATTCCATGATCTCTCGCATTAGTTGTAGAGAACCTATTTCTCGTTCCGCTTCAAAAATGGATCATTTTCTTGACGTTTGAGAAGCAAATCACAGACTTCAACGCGACGGCACAAATTACTTTCCGTAAGAACATGAAGAACCCATATGTCGAGCTTTGAGATTAAACCTAGATGTTTCAAATGATCATGAACGGTAAAATTCGATAAATATAATCTCTCAGCAATCTCACGAGCTGTTATTCGCCGGTTAGCATCAATTCACGCCTTTATTGTGTCTTCATTAGCTTCAACTGGCCTTCCAGAACATGGTGCATCTTCAATATCAACATTTCCTGATCGAAATTTTGCAAACCAGTTTTGGCACTGGCGTTCTGTCAATATATCTTCTCCATAC
>JAGXCT010036152.1:0-68095 GCA_022495035.1 Philopotamus ludificatus | reverse complement strand
TTAAAAAAAATGCCTATTCTATGGAGGAAGGTCATAGATATCATTATAACAGAATAAATAAACTTTTTGTCGCAATAAAAAAATGACATTTCATTCCGCTTTATCTAATATATGGCGGCTGATGGTGGAACAATGGCTATTATTAAAAATATGAATGGTACCTTTTTAAAAATTCAGGCTAGGACTGGGATTTTAAATTACATGTCTAATTAAAAATTAGTAAGAATCAAAATTATCGCAATAAAAATAAATTCTCATTACATTAAATAAATTTATTTACCCATGGTTATCAGGCCATATCCTTGCAAGGAAATTTTATGAAATGTCGTAATAATGCCTGTATTTTTCAGCTTAAAATTTACGGAATAATAAAATCCTTTATAATCGTAATTTTTAAAAATATTATTCAATAAAATTGATTATTAGTTTTAATCTCATCAAAATTTGTGTAATTGGCGACCCCTGAAAATGGCAGCCTATACAAGTCTTCACGTTTTTCCAATGACCTTTTCCACACATCCATTACAACATATTTTCTTAACTTCAATAAAAAAATAATAAAGACTATGAGTTATTCCTATTTATATATTTAATTATAAATACAAAAAAATAGGTTTTCGATTTTAGATTACAGTTTAATAAAAATTATGACTTGTGCCCATTTCCAAGGCCAGAAATAGTAAATCTATTGATATGAAAAATATTTAAAAAAATAATGAATAGACGTTGTCCTTTCGTTGTTTTATCATTTTAAGGAACAGGATTAAGAAGACCATGTCTGGCGAATATGGAGCCTTTTCAAGTCAAATTACGTCAAAGTCGAGTATACCAACACAACAATAACATGACAATTTTGTGATGACTTTATAAAAAAATCCGATTATTTTTCAATCAAATTCTTATGATGTTTAATTTGAATAAATGATATTCATTTGTTTTTTTTTATTCCGCCATATTGAATTTACGGTCAACAAGATGGCGATTCGCAATTCATTTGTTTCGATTAATTCGAATGACAGTTGATAATCATTTGATTATCGGCCATGTATTAAGCAAAGGTAACCTACAAATTTTCATTGATTATTTTTCGAATACATTAAAAAAACTTTGTCGATATAAGTAATTCATTATTTAAGTTCATCTAAAAAACATGCAGATATATTTTTTTCTATAATAATTCATTTTTAATAATATATATTTAAAAAAAAACAATTATATAACGGTTTTCCACTACTGTTCTAGGTCATAAATCGAAAATAATAAGGTAGATAAAATAAAAAAATAAATTACTATACAGCATTTGGATATTTCGAAGAATGCTGATGCCTGTGTTTTAATAATGTGAAACAATAATTATTTTCTGCGGTAGATGGTTCCATTTTGCGAAACATGTATACGAAAATTGATTGGCTGACACGCCTGAAAATTATAATTATGTTTTATACAATTCATAATTAAACATATCGTCTAAAAATAGAATTATTAATAGCTTTAATCGACATATGTTGTGGATTAATTTGTATTTATTTAATTTGAATGGTAGAGAGGTGTTAAAGTCGTCGTATCGGGTCGGTAGGTGAGGTGGGGGCAGAATCTCCCGGAAGAGGTGGCACCACCTCATAGTAGGAGGGTGTTGAGTTCAGCGAAGGCACTTTGGCCGGTTCCTTGGTTGTCGACAGTCGCTCCACAACCACGAAAAGCAACAGGTGAGCTTTCACTAAACCTCACAGAACGAAACATCAAATCTATAGGAAGAGACCCGAATAATATTCTTCCGAAAGAGTAGAAACATATTTTTTTATCAATAAAAAATATCATCTTGAATAAATTCAGATATCGATTCGCGCATAAAAAGCAATCTTGCAAAGTAATTTATAACTTTAATGAGAAAACTTTAAGCACACGTAAGAACAATCCATTTTGCGTTAATCCACTTTGAAAAAGTGTCATATATTTTTCTTGTATTAATCGAATAATCGTCTCATAAATTCTTTAATATATTAATATTATCCCAATTATTTATAACGTAATTGTCTCATTAAAAATTATGGAATTTGTTTAATATTCTTTACGCACTGTTGTAGATTTCTGAGTTATTAATCGGGAATGGCATCACGTATCGCCATAGTATTTTCGGGGCTTTTACCAAAACTAATAAAATTCGTTGACCAACCTTGAGATTCCCAAACGTGTCGTTGAATATCTCCATGAAACTTCGTGTCCCATATATTGGATTGACCCAAAACCGTGGCCGTTATTTGGCTTTTGATTTTGTCCTCTTAAAAAAGAGTTCTTATCATAAAGAACCTATTTATTTATTATCATAGCAAATAACGTGAACTCTAAAATAATACTTAAATCTAGTTCAATACAATGCGAATGACTTTACAAAATAATATATGAGTCATATCGCGATAATAATTCACACTTTGTTCTTATCTGAAATATACTTATGATTTTTATGATCATATTAACTAACCGCTTCCGGCGCGTTGACACGAATACGCGTCAAGCAGAAGCGTTCCAATTTCCGCGGTCACGCGTATTCGTGTAAAGCCAGATGCGCGCTTAAATAAAGCTCGTCCCAGCTCCAGCTTATTTTGTTCCAATTGCATTCTTACTTTGCTATAGCCTGGTAAAAGATTTTCAATGCATTTTACGACTTAGTTCCGAAAAGTATACATGAAATAAGTTTTTTTTGCGTAAAAGTGCAAAGAATGGATAGAAAAGGGTTGAAAAAAATATAAAAACATTTTTATGTTTTTAACACTCAAGGACCCGGTCCCGCGTTAGTGCGGAAATTTTCGTAAACAGTAAACACCCGCTCCCGCACTAACGCGGGTTCACACGAAACGTGCTATATAATGCGCTACAAAAGGCTTTCTTTTGAAGTTTTACGACTGGACACAGTTTCATTCTATGCTCTGCATGCCCTTTGTAAAATATATGACATATGTATTTATTTATGGTTGAAAACTGTCCTTGAAATAATTGATTATTTGGATCAAAACTTTCCAGTACTTAAACATCGACTGAAACGAATTTAGATTTTTGTTTATCCATTCAACAAAATAACTTTTTTGGAATATTTATGTGGCACAACCCGTCACATCCTTTATTACAAAGCTAAAATTACCTACATACTACATAAAGATATCTATTTGTTTTTTATCGTCTAAAATACAATAAATCATCATTTTCACAGCTCGAAAATTGTATTTCTTATCTAAATATTCTAATAATTTAATATAAGTATACTATACGTATAATACTTTTTTTTTTACCAAATTATCTCCAATAGGAAAAAAGTTATTAAGCATTTTTTACAGAGCCGCGCAAAATCGCAAGATCGATAAAAAGATGCGGGCTTAGGTGTAAGTTTCGCCTGAAAACAGCGGGTGCTTGAGTGTTAATATAATTATATGCTTCGAATTATTTTTGCAAAAACGATCCAAAAAAATACATTTTTTTGGAACGTTTTTGCAAAAATAATTCGCTCATGAAGTGGTTATGTATATTTTATATTTTATTACGTTTTTCTTAAATTAGTTTTATCTCCCTTAATGTATACGAGAACCTGATAAAGCCTATTTCAACTTTCGAAGCACTTTTGGAATGCAAGTTTCGGTATGGCGTAAAGCTCCTTCAGAGATTCTGTCTTTATCTCCTCAATATTAGTCTTAGTCTCCTCAAAACGTAGTTCTTTCGTGTTTTTTTTTCATCTTCAGTAATAGCAACAAGTCATAGAACGCTATGCTTGGCGAATACGAAGGCCAATGCATCATAACGAATTGGTTTTTAACCAAAAATTCTTTCCACATTTTCCATTTTGTTTTCCACAAGTAAAAAAATCACCGAACATACCGAAACACGCGTAATACTTTCAACAGCTGAAAATAAATTAAGCATCCAATATGGCCATCAATGTCAAGATACGTCAAGGGCAAGTGTACCAATACAACAACAACAATTAAACTTATATAGCCCGCGAAATTAAAAATTCCATTTTTATTTAAAATCTGTCACATCAACTTTATTTTATTCTAAAGTAAAAGCTGTTCAATGTGTCCAAAAGCTGTCCAAATTTTTTTTTTATATATTTGTGAGCGGATCAAAGACTTAAATCATGCTTCAAAATTTATTTTTTGAAATCTCTGTTTAAATCAAATCCTAGGTTAACCATTGGAGAATTGTTGCATCTCCAAATCAACATCAATAAATCGAACAAAATGGTATTTGAACGCCTTGTATTATCCCAGAATAACAACGATGATCAATTAATGGCGTAGAATATTATTTAAACATCACGTCTTTATTCCTCAGCATGGATACTGAAGAGTTTCGTCTGCGTGGCAAGGAGATGGTTGACTACATATGCGAGTTTTCCACTTCCTTGCCCGATAAGAGAGTGACCCCCAACGTCGAACCAGGTTATCTAAGCAAACTACTTCCCGACCATGCCCCGATGGATCCAGAACCATGGGAGAACATAATGGCGGACGTGGAATCCAAGATAATACCCGGGATGACCCACTGGCAACATCCCAGATTCCACGCCTACTTCCCATCAGGCAACAGCTACCCATCCATCCTTGGAGACATGCTCTCCGACGGTCTAGGATGCATCGGATTCTCTTGGGTAAGCTTTAAAAAAAATATCTACAAAAATCGAATCGAATCATTAACCACTAATATTTCAGGTGGCTAGTCCAGCTTGCACAGAGCTGGAGACCATCGTCCTGGATTGGTTCGGTTAGTAAGAATGTTCTTATGAATATTTTTCATGATTTTTTCATTAATTTATTTATTAATTACTAGGAAAAGCCATCGGATTGCCTAAACAGTTCCTAACCTTGGTCGAGGGCAGCAAGGGGGGAGGTGTAATGCAGGTATTTTCAGCACACTCATATTCGCGTTTTCAACAAAATGGCGGCCGATAAAATAAATTGAAAATTTCGAATCATGATAATTTTTATGACGAAATAACTATTCCGTCATTGCGATTACAACGATATACGTCACGTTTCATGTACTTGATATAATTGCAATTATTTCGAGTGTTAGATAAGCTCCAACGGACATCCTGTATGAAAAAGCTTAGCGAAAACGTGGAAAATATTTATGTGGAGCTTTTAAGGTATTCGCATTGCAACATTTTTATAATTTTCTCATACGTGAAGCGATGAAATACTCGTGAATTATGTAGAAAAAAGCTGAGCTTAACCTAAATTTTTAAGATATATTTATATATTTTCGTGTTCTGAAAAGCGTGACCGTGACGAGTCATAGACAATTCTTCTCCAGTCCCATCTGTCCAGAACATTCTCGACCATCATCAGACTCAGCAGACTATTCTTTCTGCTCTCCGTGAATTATCCGAAAAATCGAAGAATTCTCAAAGTATATATTGTACAGGGTAGCGACCTGCCTCGTATTAGAAGAACATATATAACAAAAGGGGGACTCGTTGCGATTCTGACCACAGAATTGACGTGTCTATGCTGAGACTTAAGGGATGCAGGAAGCTCTTAACTCCAAGGGATGGTGTAATGCCTTCCAGGTGGCAAAGACCCATATAGCGCATCTCACAGATATTCAACCTCAATCTGTGTACTACTTTCGCAGTCCAAATCTCCTACAATTCAATAGCAATATTACTAGACGTATCTTTACCACCACTTTGATTCTTTCGTTCTCTTATTATCTATACTATTATATCAATCCAGTCATGTCGATCCCAACTACTAGGTACTTTTTTTATAATCGTTGTCTAACTTACTCATAGTTTGAACTCAGAGAGACGTACTTATAATCAAGTTTATTATATTGTCGTCCTTGAAAACGTAACGATCGTTTATCATCAACTTCGTCTTATGTTTGCATATTAGCGATCAGGGTTAGTTTATTTCCATTCTGTTGGACTTTAGAGATCCAGAAGGGTACTGCCTTATCGATTATATATTGAATCCAGCGTCTCGTGAGTCCTTTAGATTCTCCTTTGGTATTCCGAGGTCTACAAGGTACTGTTAAGGGAGCGCGACAGTAGTACCAAAAAGGTATCCCACCGCTGCCACCAAAATGTTTAAGGGGGCGTGACAGTAGTACCAAAAAGGTAACCCACCGCTGCCACCAAAATGTTAGGGGACGCGACAGTAGTACCAAAGGTAGCCATTAAACATCAGTAAATTTTAAAGGAGCACCCAGGCTCGCGTATCGAAGGTACACGATCGCTGGTGCCAAGGCAGTCCGATCGTCAAGGTAGTTGACGATTGCGCTTTGAATCAAGGACAAAGTGAAACCCCGCGCTTTTAGCATTGATGATGTTTATTATGAAGATTTTACGAGTGTCGTCAGTTCGATGATAAAGGGATCCGGGGCAATATCTCGGTACGAGATGATGATAAAGATCCAGGACGTATCCTCTGGTACAGGATGATGATGAAGATCCGGAGATGCCATCTCACCGGTGCAGGAAAATCATGGAGATGCTTGAGCTATACATGTTGGCGCAGGCCAATGTGATTGATGCGCCCAAAGATGGGGTTATATTTATACCCGGTCCACAAGTCGCATGATGATGATGCTCCACCGACTTTTAGGGAACCGTTTCCCGAGTAAAATGTGTTCTGTGGCACACTTTACGTAAGAAGGATAGGGGCGCATCGAGAATATCGAGAGCCCAGAAATGATGCGGACGGACTATGCCGGTTTATAACACGAGCTTTAGAGAGTTTGATAACAGGTTACCCTACATTGGGCAGGGCGTTTAGTCCGAATGGGCAGCGATAGGCTGGTCCATACTGTAGTGATCTCTAGGCCTGGGGGAACCCGCCCCGGGAGGCCGAGACTACGTTGAAAAGACAGGATTGAGGCGGACGCGTTTCTGGTTGGTCTTGGGCGATGGATAGAGGAGGTCCGGGACCTGTAGAGTCCTTTGCAATACAAAAAATACATTACAAGGGAAGTTTTTACCTGCTGGATTGCATAAAATATTTTACCATTTATATTTTTGACAGTGATCTGAATAACATAAATTGATAACATCCCAATTCAATTCACTAAGCTTATGTTGGGCCATCGTCGTCATATATGGTCGTGCGTTGTCGTGATGAAACATTACCCCATGTCTGTTTACCAATCGTGGTCTATATTCTTTAAGGGCGATGTTTAATTACGATAATTTTGTAAACCACCTTTGTGTCTGTCGAACTTTAAAGACATCCCTCTCATCATGTTTTTGGCAGCCACAGTCGCAGTATGTACGCTGGCTAGTCTAAAACTGAATAGAAAGTATAGAGGAAGCATCCGTTATATAAAAGAACAATTTTAAAATACATATTCTCAAAAAAATGTTTACTGGGATCATCCAAAAACGTCTTCGCTCTAATCCAATATGATTTTTCTCGATATTCTAATCTTTATTTGATAAATTTGTTGAATTTAGGGCTCTGCTAGTGAATGTACCCTCGTGGTAATGCTAGCAGCGAGAGCAAACGCAATTAAAAGATTAAAAAACCAACATCCTAACGTCGACGATGCCGTTTTGTTATCGAAACTTATCGCATACTGTTCCAAAGAAGCACATTCCAGTGTTGAAAAGGCGGCCATGATATCCTTCGTTAAAATGCGTGTTCTCCAACCAGATGAGCATGCTAGCTTACGCGGAGAAACACTCAAGAGGGTAAGTACATTGTTTTAAAACACCGATTGTAAGAGGATATTGACCATTGTCATTATTCCAGGCAATGGAAGAGGACGAAGAAGCCGGTCGCGTGCCATTCTTCGTCTCAACCACCCTCGGCACTACCTCGTGCTGCTCATTTGACGCCATCGATGAAATCGGCAAGGTTTGCCGTCGCTTTCCAGCTGTATGGATGCACGTGGATGCAGCGTACGCCGGCAGCTCGTTCATATGCCCGGAGCTCAAGCCCCTGCTTACGGGGATCGAGTACGCAGATTCGTTCAACACCAATCCCAATAAATTCCTGCTGACGAACTTCGATTGCTCCACTCTGTGGGTCAGGGATAGATTCCTACTGACGTCCTCGCTGGTAGTAGATCCTCTTTATTTGCAGCACATGCATGACAGCAAGACCATCGACTACCGCCATTGGGGCGTGTCTCTGAGTCGACGCTTCCGATCGTTAAAGCTCTGGTTCGTACTGAGGAGCTACGGAATATCCGGTCTTCAGGAGTACATACGACTACATTGCCGCTTAGCTAAATATTTTGAATCCCTCGTGCTCAAAGACAATAGATTCGAGGTGTCGAATGACGTCAAGGTAAACTCGAGACACGATCACTTCATAAGCAATAGTTTTGATACCGTTTCGCATGTTTTAGATGGGCTTGGTGTGTTTCCGATTGAAAGGGACGGAGGGCCAACTCGACGGCGAAGTCAATGAGCTAAACAAGAAACTGTTAACCAATATAAATGCGTCCGGCAGATTACACATGGTGCCTGCGTCCGTCCATGATAAATTCATCATCAGATTCTGTGTCGCCGCTCCGAATCCTACTCAAGACGACATGGGTGAGTCATTATTTTATTTTAAAACATATTTTTGAGACTGTTTCATAACGATATTGATCGATTTTAGATTTTGCTTGGGATGTCATCACGGAATTTGCTACTGAGCTACTGGAAATCACCGATAAGAACGACGTATGCTGCATTCCATTGCGGATATCTTCGTCTGTATCGCTTGTTTATGTATTTTTATTGTTTCAGGAGTTGGCAAACATAAGCGATGCCCTTGTCGCAAAGCGAAAAGAGACCCTCGCATACAAAAGATCATTTTTCGTACGTATGGTCAGCGATCCCAAGATCTACAATCCTGCCATCACCAAGTCTCCTCCTTGTGTGCCTCAAAAACCTGTCGGACGAGAGCGGCAGCTATCACACCCTACTAACACCACGTTTGCACTTCCTCTTATTTGTGTAGATTTAGCACTAGAACTGTACCTTAGATCAGGAGGAACCTTAAACATAACATTATCATGCGATAGCAAAGCATAAAAACTGTTCATCAAGAGTATCCATGCATATCCTACAGATCTGATGCTGTACGGACGTTATTGAGTTTAAAACTTATGTGTTTTTAACCCAATAACGTTCAACGTTCATAATAATTCAAATAATTCTTCTATTTAAGGCTTAATTTTTAATGATTGCAGATAAAATGCACGATGAGCAGTTTTGATCGTAACGAGTTTTAAAAAACCACCGATTTGACGTACACAACAAGTAAACGAGCTAATAACTGAATTTAAATACATCCTACTGTTGTATTCATATAAATAACTAACAATAATACTAATCTATATTTCTATTCTAATGTACATTAGTGAATAACTTTATATTAATATATATGTGTAGTGTAAAATCATTTATTATATTTATTATATATTATGAAATTAAATTACGTTTCGTTTAAAGGAACAACTCATCGTGGATAAGCTGGCCCCTTGCATTTTTCTTTCAAAGCACCGACCAAGATAACGGTGGTAATCCCAGCGATTTAAATATAAGGTAACGCTCATCCGATGACTCAGTATCGATATGCGATGACGATTTATGTTATTGTTTAGATTCCGTCATCTGGATACAATGGTGAGACTGAAAAATCCTGGACAAAGTCGTCGTGAAAGCGGATCTCCATCGCCGGAGCGAGACCCCAGCCGTTCCCCCCGAGGCCTATCACCGACAATGTACCGAAAGCAAAACGCATCACCGTCAAAAAATTAATAATCGTCGTTTCAAATTAAAAAAAAATGTATTTAATCGTCGCTCACCATGATAAGCATCCAAAAATATTCCTATTTAAATAATATATATATATTGTTTAAGTTTACCAATAATTATTATATAGATTAATTTATTCGTTTTGATTTCAATTTGAAATATTAGGCTTTTTTCAGCTTCGTGTTATTATATTAAAAATGTAGTATGCAAATGAAAATTTTAGAACGTCTGTTATATTCTGTATTAGAATTATGAAAATATTATGTATTAAATAATGTTCAAATTAATATTACATATTATAATCAAACGTGCTGATAAATAATAAAAATATATTTCACCGTTACAAATCGCTCATATTATTTGAAAAAATTGACTTCATTTGTTAATAAAATTCTGTTGTTTTTCATTCAAAGCGAGTGACTAAGGATTCGATTAGCTGTACACATTTTTGGCTGTTTCAGTACGTATATATTATTATAGTCGTTCATACTGAAATACAACGTATTATTAAATTATAGGATAAACAAATAATGGACGTCGAAGAGTTTAGACAACGTAGCAAAGATATGATCGATTTCATATGCGATTATCGTAAAACGCTCGACTCGGATAAACTATCTGATCCGGAACTCTGTTTACTTAAAGCTAATATTCCGATGAGTGCTCCGGAAGCTCCCGTTGAATGGGATACGGTCATGCAAAATTATAAATCGCTCTTCATGAAGGGATTGAATAAGTCGCAACACCGACAATGGTTCAGCAGTATACCGTTCGGATCTTCGTATCCATCGATGATGGCAGATATGCTAACCGATGGTATTGGAGGAGTATCTACGGATGAGGTTATTCATATTATATATAAAAAAAATGATACTTTACTGATATCTGAAGACTTTTTCTTTATTTAGACGGGGAAATTTTAATTGTATTCAATAGTGAACCGAATACGCTGTCATTACTTGAAATGATGCTGCGTTATTTTTCTGATTATTCCGTCATTTAGTGGATCTCTGTATTCACTCGACATCGTAGCGTGGACTCAACCTTTATCACTTCTTCCGTCTTGTAACTGATCCATCTATTCGAGTGAATTAAAGCCGGTCGCGTGCCGTTCTTCGTCTCAACAACCCTTGGCTTTACCTCGTGCTGCTCATTTGACGCCATCGATGAAATCGGCAAGGTTTGCCGTCGCTTTCCAGCTGTATGGATGCACGTGGATGCAGCGTACGCCGGCAGCTCGTTCATATGCCCGGAGCTCAAGCCCCTGCTTACGGGGATCGAGTACGCAGATTCGTTCAACACCAATCCCAATAAATTCCTGCTGACGAACTTCGATTGCTCCACTCTGTGGGTCAGGGATAGATTCCTACTGACGTCCTCGCTGGTAGTAGATCCTCTTTATTTGCAGCACATGCACGACAGCAAGACCATCGACTACCGCCAATGGGGCGTGTCTCTGAGTCGACGCTTCCGATCTCTTAAGTTCTGGTTCGTACTGAGAAGTTCATCTATTCGAGTGAATTAAAGAGCTGGTTTCGATATTGTCTACAATCATCGTCATCGACCTTTCTGCGATACGTTCATGCACTATTACTAAAAACTACTTGTGTGTCTCTCTAGAAAGTCCTCCGTAGTTTCATTTATGAGAGAGCGGCTGGAATTATCCATTTACTTAGTAAACAAGCTATCATTTATTTCAAAGATTAATGCTTTACGTTCGATCCTCTGTTTTGGCTATCGAATTGAGTCTGTATTTATTATTGATTAGATTAAAACAGTTCAAAGTGGATGACATCGTACATATCCCAACACAAGAGTATCTTTTTTGGATGTAGTACCTTCCTAGCGTATCGGATTACTATCCTTTTCTATTCGCTGTCTTTTTCTTGAGATATTCTAATACAGTATTCATGTTTCATCACTTGTTACAATGCGATGAATGTCAAGAAATGGCTCTCGTTCAAAAGGGATTAAGAGAGAAGGAAATATGTTTATTCGCTACTGGTAATTGACTTCTGTAACTCATACGGGACCCACTTTTCAATCTTATTTAAGTAATGAAATACTATTCCATGAGATGAATTGTCTTTCTGCAATCCAATCCACTGCTAATTCTGGTTCTGAATCCACAAGCCTGCTTAGAAGGTCCATTTTTGAGCATTTATATTAATAATATTTATTTTCTTCTTCTTAACGTGCCTTTATCCAAGCTGGAACAATTTAGGAGCTCTCAATCCGCTTCAGTTACGAATTTTGTAGAGCAACAACAACTTCTTTCTTCCTGACCACCGTTTACCTTCCACTTTTCCCTCTATGATGGTCCGCAGGAGGTGATACTTTGGTCCACGAATGATTTATTCAAAGCTTCCGGTCCTTGTGAAGAAATTGATGGACGTTTTGATTCTTAACACATTCCAGCCGGGTTTTATTTCTCTACCAACAATGTCTGTGTCTCTCAAAAATACGGAAGTACATACCACTCGTAACACCGTAGAGTTCGGAGAGAGAACTACATAGAGAGTCGGTGATAACCTAAAATGTTTTGATAAAAGCATTTCTCGCTATTTTAATTCTGACATTGATTTTTACCACCGAACTTATGTTTGAACTGACGTAGGTACCCAAATGTTTATATTTTTCTACTTGCTGAATCTGTTTGTCACCTAATGTTAAGGACCACGAGCAAGGTCAGGATCAGGGTGTTATATTTGCTGCCCAATATGCTAGAAAAAAAATTAGGCGAATCGAAATTCAAAACTAACCATAAAACAGAAATTAGAACGAGTAGAAAAATATCAATATTCCCTTCCCGCCTATAGGTTTTTTATGAAGGGCCACAAAATATATTTGTTGCCCCGGGCCTCACATTTTCTCTGTCCACGCCCTTACCACGGGTGTAATAATTCCTTGTTAATAACCATAGCTTTGATTATTTTAAATATTAATTGTTAAACCCCATCTTAGAGATGATTTAGCAATGTAACTAACCTGTAATTAACCTCTTCCACTCCGAGAGCCAGACGTATTGCCCAAAAGATTTTTTAGCAAACAATTTGAATCAAGTTTTTTTAATCAGATATCAGATCAAACCCTATAGATGCTTCTAATTCATTTTTACAATGGATATCTCTTTTAATAGCTCTGTAAAAAAAATATAATGAGAGTAACTCATAGATTCGACTAAAAGTGGACAGATTGGAAAGGGTATAAGTTCCACGGCACTTCCGTTCAGCATCCCCGTGTCGTCCGCGGGACAGATGTTGTTTATTATTTCCTCTCTAATTTGCATTTCAACTGCATGGACAGTCTTGTGTTACTTCAATGAGCACCACCACCAAATCTTCTTTGGTCGGCACCCTCATGTCTGAGGATCGTGATCATTCTCGTTCCGAAAAGTTCTTGATTTTGTCTCCTCAGGATCCTTTCATCTTTGCATTCTGCATCCCACATCGCAGCTACTACGGTGGAGCCTGTGGCGGTCTTTCACTTGGTCACTCCAGCTGGGTCCTTGTACGTTTCCAAGCACGACGAGCTTCTCCGGGCTATCGTTTCTTCTGGCGAAATGTCTAAAGTATCGAAGAATCCTCTTGAGACATATAATAGAAAGTCGATCTTCTTTGGCGTTCCCATTTCTTTTAAAGCTCAAATATTAATTTAGAAATTTATTTTAACCTCCTAATTATGGCCTTATCTTTAAAATCAGCCGGAAAACTGATCACTTGGTGCACAAATCGGAGACAGAACACAGCTTATTTTACAGGGTGTGTATTTCAAGTAATGAGTCATAAGCGATTATTATTTATTAGGTGGCCTACTCAAACCCTAAGATGGAGTCTTTATCACCTGGAGGACACCTACCTCCGTCTCAACCATGATGTCATGACTGTGACGGACGTTCTCCGGGTTATCTTAGCTCATCGAATACGAGTCAGGTCGCCAGCCCGGGAGTCGAGTTGTCACGCATGGATTGTAACAACAATTACCAGACGAGTTTAGGGCCAATTCGTATTTAATTTACGATACATGACAAAAACGGCTTCAGATAGCAGAAAAGTATCAAAAAAATTCATATTTCCTTCGTGATATATATTTTTTTCTATTTTAAAACAGATATCGAATACGCCGTACAACGAGCTATCGAATATAATGACGGACTGGTTGTGCAAAGCTCTGGAATTGCCGGAAACATTTATGAACGGCGGCGAAGGAGCCGGATATTTACAAATATCGCAAGTGCACTGCGCCATCAACTGTTTATTCACGGCCAGAAATCACACGATTAAACAACGCAATATAACCCTCGCTAGCGGCGACATTGCAAAACTAATTGCGTATTGCACCGTCGATACCGAGTATCTGATTAAAAAATCAGTTCATTTAACGCTGTTGACTATTCACATCATACCGTGCAACGAAGACAACACCGTCGACGTCGACAAATTTAAACTTGCGTTGAAAACCGATTTGCTCGAGGGATATATTCCAGTTTTTCTCGCTGCAAACTTGGGCAATGCGACCGGCGGTATCCAAAATTTGGAAGAACTCGGAAAGTTATGCAAAGAGAATGATATATGGTTCCATGTCGACGCGGAACACTTGGGTCTTTCGTTAGTTTGCCCCGAAATGCGAGAGCACGCTAAAGGCGTTGAATACGCGGACTCGTTGAGCATCAGCGCCGATATATGGGGACTCGTACATCCGTTCTGTTCGTGTTTATTCGTAAAGGATAAACAAAAGATGATGTTTGCGTTGAAATCTAAATTAGATTCGAAAGATTGTAATACGTGGATGACTAACGTTCAGCCGTATAAGGCGTTGAATCTATGGTTCGTATTGCAAACGTATGGAATATCCGGCATACGAGAATATTATCGGGGTCATATGAATCTGGCTAAATATTTAGAGAGCATCTTAGTGAGAGACGACGATTTCGAAGTCGTCAACGATGTAAAATACAACATCGTATGCTTCAAGCTCAAAGACACCAACAACGCAGTCAACGAAAAACTATTGGAGTCGATAAATAAATCTGGAGATATACGTTTGACGTCTGATAAAATCGGAGATAAAACCGTATTAGTGTTCAAAGTGACATCTGAACACTCCAACGAGGACGACATAAGTACGCTCGATGAAGTATTTGTATTTGTATCCTATATTTACACATTGCGTTGATTGTTTCAGATAAGGCGTTCGATATTCTGAAAAGCTGTGCAGAAAAACATAAAAATCAATGCACGTGCGAGAAAAAAAAAAATAGAAAAAAATCGAGTCTCAAGCCTTAGTTTATTAATATTTTAATCGTAGTGCAAATTCTAATGTAAATCTAAATTATTTCTTGGTATTCTATGTCGATAAAATTGTTGTATTAAATTATTATTAATTAAATAAAATATACGTTGATGTTTTAATTATTTATTATATAATAATACGATTTTTCATGGTAAAAATAACGGTTAATATTCTATCGATTGGATCGGTGATATATTTTTGATCATCAGCTTTCGTCCCAGTAAATGTTTTTTATAGGTTATAATATTTTTTATTGACGCCGACTGTAAATCTACGTTAATTCAACATGCACATAGTTTGATTTAACATGAGCGTTAAAATGTTAAATGGAATGTTTGTAAACTTTTCCGTCCCATCCGCATGTGTATAGATCTGACGATTCCCCTTTGCCCCACGACAAGCCCCTGATGTTCTCCGTGTGCCTTGAATCTTCATATACTAATTCAAATTTAAAATTATTCGTTATTTTGAACACTTTTAATTTCCTAGAATCACTGCAAACGGCTAAGGTTTTAGTTCTGAAAAAAAAAATACGAAACGAGTTGTTATCATAAATATTACGCATAAAAAAAAATAAGAAAATAATGTTAAAATGCTGTCATTAATTAATTAGAGATTAAGATTAAATCTCATATAGAAGATGCGTCGATATTTAACATCAAATATATCGCTCGTTACTCGTCACTCGTGACTCGTTAAAAGCAGATAACGCCTTAGAGAAGGAGAACAAACGAATACCGAGGCAAACCCCCTCCTACTTGCCTGGACACAGTTGAGAGGGTAAAATCCGATACCAACCACGGTGAAGATGTCGTCAATGCCAGCAATGGCAGAAACTCTTTATAAAATCATACCAAGGCGGCTCGGGTCAGCGGTATGGACGAAAGAGGGAGCCCTCCGTCAGTGTGAGACTCAGGTTCCTTTGGCCCTGGAGCTACCATGCAAAGGTTTGGTAAGATCCCATGCCCTCAGCGGTGAGGGAGGCCAGCCCCATGAGCCTGGCAAAATGAGTAGTGAGTGAGTAGTGATATCTACATGAGAAATTGACCAAAGTGAGTTGAGCAAATTAATGGCTCGTTACGGGTTTCGAGCACCTGTCCTTGTTTGGCGGAAGAAAAGGCATACCGAACGAGCTCGATGGTAGGGAGGTGGCGCCCATAAGGGCAACTCGCACAGTACAAGGTGGCTGTGTACTGCGCCAACCATCAGCTTGAAGACGTGCTTTCCCAAGTAGATCGACCTTCTTTTCTCGAGGGTTACATGCACTAGGCAGCCCTGTACCTATACGTTGGGATATAAACAGGGGTAGAATTTAAACTCCCTCAAGTAACATTTTAGAAATTTCTGGATTGTCTCTAATCTGAGGGAATTTGGGATGTTATATAATGGAACCTGATTCGGGCAAGCTCCGAACCAAAGTATCACTCGTATAACCAAGGTGCTACGTATGTGATGAGAATTTCTCAAGACGAATCTCAACATTCTTGATGATCCCATAAACACGTCCGATACATGTAAACTAAAATTTAACCTGGAATCAAACAAAATATCCAGATCGTAAGAGTTACGCTCCCAAGTTTGTAATTAAAGATGATGGTCTTTTGATCTAGAAAATGTCATCGTTTGACATTTTCCAAAACAATGGCCAATTGTGCAAAGAATCAATGTCCAACTGCAACGAAAGGACATCTTCCGTTTACAACTAAGGATCAGATTATTATTTGTTTTATTCATAAATGCTATTTAAGGTTCTAAATTCGATCCCTGCAGAATTCCGGAAAGTGTTTTGTAAGCATACGACGTTTGGGAGTCGTATGTCATATATTGTTTCCTCTCTGTAACTCGAGAAGAAACTTACGAGATTATCCGAGAATCCAAAACTATCTAGTTTCAAAATGAGTCTAGCATTCCTTTAAAAGGTCTTTGTTAAGTGGCCTGTCAACCATGATGTCATGACTGTGACGGACGTTCTCCAGGTTATCTTGGCTCTTCAAATACGGGTCAGGTCGCCAGCCATGAACCCGGGAGCCGAGCTGTCACACACAGATTGTAACAATAATAATCAGACGAGGTTATGGCCAATTCGTATTTAATTTAGTCTCATCTAGTGCTACGGGCACCTCCGGTAGCACCCGAGGCGTCATGAATACATCACGACTTTCCGGATAACAAAAAAAATCACAAACCTTTCGTTGTATATCATTCTATGGATTGGACAATGTATGTCTATTTCACTTATAACCCTATTAGGCTGTGATATATCATATAGCATAACTTCGCCGCTATCGAATCCTGCCAAAAATTTACTCTGCGAAATCCAGCAAACTGCTCGTGCAGCACACTCCATATTCACTAAAACTATTCATTACAACGTCAATAAGATTACTGTTATCATAATATACGTATATATCATTATTATTATTACCCTTGACTTTGCTTTGGGGATCTTTGATATCCCACAATGCAACGATTCCATCTAAACCACTGGAAAGAAAATTATCAGATTTTTTATTACACTTTATATCAGATACGATAAATTTATGTGCAGGGCGGAATGCTTCTAACGATACCAGGGATAAATCCCAAATCTAAAAACAGAATCGTGTTATAATATTAAATTATTAAATATTTATTATAAATATAGAGATCCTTACCTTAATACAATTATCGAGTCCTCCGGATACAATTTTATCGCCTTGTGCGGATAGATCGACTGCCAATACTCCATCGTCGTGTTCGCATACATTGCAATTGAGCGTCCACGCATCTTCTTGTTCGCTTGTTTTCGTTACACCGCTCCAGGAGGCTTGCTTATTCCATATACTTAATTCTCCCATGTCATCCGCTACTATTAACTGAACAATATTAACAAATTATATAAATGATCGTCTTGAAATAATGTAAATATTCTTACTTTTGAAGAATCTCCCAAAAAGCATCCATCCGCCACTCCGTTGTTTAATACTATGTCCGGATACGATGGTTTCCTTTCATAATCGACGGTTAATTCGTCTGCATTTTCGACGACGCGTACGATGCCATTCCATATACGTCCGGTTAAGTCGGACTTTCCGATCAGCGTTGTGCCATCTAAAATAATGTTATAGTTTGCAATTTAAAAAATGTTAGGTTATGTTATATACAAAAGCGTGTTTTATAGTATTACCTGGAGCAATGGCGATGAAGTCGGCGTGAGTGAGTCTCGCTGGGGCGGAGTGCCCGCGGTAGAGCTCGGCGTTGCGGTGGGGCTTCGGAAAAGACATCTCGAAACAACCGCGCAAGACGACAGCTGATTCAGTGTGCCGGCGATAGTGTTGCCAGCTCAAAATCGAAACACCAAAACATAAACAAATATCATCATCAATAAAACTGAAAAGTATTATGATAAATGTTTGCAGTATTATTATATATTCAATTATTATTTACATGCTCGTAAAATAACAATCACAATTTATATCATTTTTTTGCATCAATTTTTTTACCTCCCCCCGACATTGTTTTCTATTGACTTTTAAGCTGGTTTAATACTGAAATAATAATAATTATAAAAATTGAAATATTACTGTAAAACGCATTTTTTTAAAAGACTAAAAGGATTTTTTTTATATTCGTATTTTATTCATATATACAATTTTATTAAATTATGGTTAAATAGAACAATCTATCTACGCAATAATACGTGTCAGGAATTTTTGTTGATATTTATTTTAAAAAAAATAGTTGACTGAAGAGTTGGATACGCTTGGCAACACCGAGAAAATCGCTTGTCAGTTTAACGGTCTGTGTTTGAATCTCGGCGCCGCGATATGGAGGTGCCGGCGCAGTGGGGCGCGGCCGCGGTCTGCAGTGAGTTGTTCGAGCAGCAATACCGGGCTGGCTTGGCGCAGTTATGGGCTAGAGCGAGGCGCATCTTGCGCAAGGGGCCTCCGCCCCCCGTCAGTCCCTTACGGCGGACTGTTGCGGCTTCTCGTGAACGGCTGAGCCAGATTAACGCAGCGCGAGTTCGCTTTGAGGCTGCTGCTCCGTTTGTGACACCACCTACCACACCTGAGGAGCTACGGGTTCGGCTCGACCAACTCGTCGAAGACAGGGCCGTTCTTTTACACGGTAATTACACTAATAATCACTAGTATCAATCACTGATGTCAGATGAATACGTCAGTTCATTTATTGTAATCAAATAATCGTGTTTTGATTTGCAGATAGACAATTGTTCGTGGGCGAAGTTAAAAACAAATACAAGGCCTACCTTTTTGCGAAGGATTATTATAAAACGAAGCTCAATATGTACTATACGATCGAAGACTCTGCCGATAATGATAAATTAATTATATTCGTGCAGTTCTTCACGTCGAAAAAACTGAAAAGCGACAACCATTCTATCGTATTTCACAAAACAAAAAGCAATAATTCATTTCGACGTAAGTTTACAATCGATTGAAATGATTTGATTAATGCGAATAAATTTCATAATGCGTATATTTTTATTTTAGTCAAAGAAATGAATCCGCACTTACCGATCTTCGATCAACTGCAACAGCGACTGAAGGAGACCGGCGATATTATCGGACTCGTGTGCTGCATTCGACGATGTTTCAAACAGTATTATAAAACAAATTCGATTCATTAATTGTTTTTAAATTAATATAGTGTATATTTATACTCACGATAGTGTGACATTTAGCGTTAGATGTACATACATGCAGAGTTTGATTTTATGATAAAATATTATGTTAAGATATCAACATATTAGATTTACCGTTTTGTACATATTTGTCTAAAAATTAGAATATTTTTTTATAAATTTAATTCGTCTTAATTTTGTGGTTATATTTATTCAATCATGGAAATGTGCAATCTTTAAATTCACCCAAAAAATGTTTGAACTTAAACATATAAAACAATAAAAAACGCTATATGAAATAAAATCTATTTTCATATTCAAGTCACTCGTTAATTAATAATAAACTCGGTTTCTGACTCCGGTAATTCTTTATAATTCTGTAAAGTTCTGACAATTCTTTATAATTCTGTAGTGATTTTTATTTTTTATAAAAAAGGATCGTTGTCCAGCGACTTATTAATTTAATTTGGAGTCATAGCCTATACACCTAATCAAAACTTATCTTAAGACGAAGGGATGATTCCCTAGAGAGGCCTAAGAATTGAAATTTAAAGTTTACAATCCAACGAAAGCAGTAAAATACGGGATTTTGAATAGAATGTTGTGTGAATCCATTGATTTCTGGTTATATATGTAATTTCAACACCGTTACTTTCCGAATCCATACAAAATATAATTATAAGGAATGATTCGGTGACTTTTTGAAGATTCAATAGATCCATCGACGTCCTCTACGATCCAGTACTCCAGAATTCCACGATCAGATACAGATTGAACCTGAATTTGCATTAACAAGATCCGAGATACAAATCAATCATTATTACTATCAATTTCGATCTTATTACTCCAATGCTTATCAATTAATATTCACAATAAACTTGGATATATGCTTTAGTTTAAATAATTCTTCGTTTTCTGATCACAGTAATTCTTTATAATTCTGTACAGTTCTGGTAATTCTTTATAATTCTGTACTTTTTATTTCTTCAAATAAAAAAATATCATTTTCCACAATAACTCTTTTTATATATAATAAACATTTGTAAATATTAATATCGTATTCAAATAAAACTCCGGTGGATATAAGCAATACAATTCCTTTAATTAGATACTAAAAACATCGTAAAAAATACCACATTTCAATATACTCAATTGGAAGACATTGTTTGAACTATCGTACGTTTACATAAACACACTTATCGTTAAAAATAAAAGAAATGTGTACGTATATTAATTACATTTTCTATTTCACTATAAATATCCTTTGGTAAATAGCAAGTAAATATATATATATATTTATATGTAAAAAATAAGTTCTGTTACGTTATACATTGGAAGACATGGTTACAACAACGGTGAAGATAATACCGTTTATTTTTAAGATTACGTCGGCAGTAAATCAGCGACGTAATTTTACTATTACGACTATAATTGGAAGACATATTTTGTGCATTATCTTCACCGTGTATAGAAAGGCTATTTATTCTATATAACAATTATTAAACGTTACATTCTGGAATATGTAAAATATTTATTTGACGCCTTGCAGTATGTTGCGGAATCCGTCGATAAATATTTCGGCGTGTTTCGGCGTGAAGATCAAAGCCGGACGGAGACGAATGGAGAGATCTCCGCATCCGCCGGTTTGAAAACCTAAAATATCAACGCAAACGCGCGTAATTGACGTCGTTCATATTGTTATTGTGTATTTGTATACCTTTTTGTTTCATTTGATTGACGAGATTGTCGCGGAGACTGGCCGTCGGGCAAGTGATGGCCAAGAATGTTCCGCGTCCCCTAGCCGAATGCAACAGATGCGGAAACTCTTTTTGCAAGCTGAATAATCCGCGCTTCAATGCGTCTCCGCTCTCGTTGACCAATTTCAACAAATTCTCCTTCTTAATCACGTCCAGTATGCATTCCAAGAGCAATAACTTGCCGGGATCGCCCATCCACGTGTTGAACACGCGGTAAGGTTGCGACGGACTAAAATAAATGCGTATATATAATATATCGGAATTATGATTGATGATATAGAGGTACTTACGACATCTCGGGTGTGTGGAAGTATCCGCCGAGTTGCATTTTTTTGCTGAACGTCACGATGTCCGGAGACGTATCCAAGTTGAAGTGTTCGTGGCACCACATTTTGCCGGTGGGCCCTCCGCCAGTTTGAACCTCGTCTATCAATAACCCTGCACCTTTCTAAAGAAAGATAAATTTTAATAGTATATTTAATTCAAATAACCATTGTTATGATGCGGTGAGCAGGATAAGAGCGGTTGGGGCTTTGTCACAGCCGTTCGCAGTTTCCAGGGGGAGTGAGACAAGGGGATGCTATATCCCCAATATTATTCAATTTTGCCTTAGGCTGCCATGAGAGCAGCACGCCGGACCAGCGGATCCTTGGAGGATGTGGTACTGCTGGTCGCTGGCGATATTGATATTATCCGGTCGCACTAAGGATGAGGTTGTAAATTGGCTCAGTGCTTTCCGCGGCAGCGGCAACCTGGGCTTGGAAATAAGTGGTCAAAAGACCAAATATATGATGATAGTTTCGCGATGGTGAGGAAGGAGGTCTTTCGGTGGATGTAAGGAGTCGGGTCTATTGAGTGGGTTAAATCATTCAAGTACCTGGGCACCACAATCACCGAGGACAATTCTGAAAGTACAGAATTTTCTGCTCGTATATGTAAAAGCGAATCGGTGCTATCATCTTCTATCTAAATTACTGGGGAATAGGTTGCTCTCTTTTTATAAAACTATCATTCACCCGGTGGTAACCTATGCGTGCAGGTCATGGTCTCTGTAGCAAGCAGGGGCGAGAGAAAAGTCTTAGGACCGATCTTCGGACCGTGTCCGGACGAGGCTAGTCGAATTATGGGTATCGTTCAATGCGAGGAGTCATGGCCATGTATGGGGATATACCATTGTCCTCCTTACATTAGCATAACGCCACCATTGAGCGGGGCACATGTAAGCCCAGATGGAGCAGTGATAGGCTACTCCATACTATACGTAGACTCTAGGTCTGGGGTAACCCACCTCGTTAGGGGCTGAGACTACAATGGAAAGACGGGTTGAGGCGGACGCATCTCTGTTGAGGTTTGAGCGATGGATGGAAGAGGCCCAGGACCGGCAGAGATGGCGTAATGTCCTCAGGTGGCAGGGACTCGTTTCGGGTCGGGGGCCACATAATGTAATGTAATGTAATGTAATTGTTATGATCTTTAGAATCTTTAAAATCTTTATATGAATGAATAAGGCGGAACTAAATATTAATTTAATTTTATAACAGAAAAAAATATGGAAAGAAAAAGGATCCTCTGTATAAAATTCTGGTAGTTTTTCTTTTTTTGCCACTTTAATGCTGGCGTAATTTGATTTATTACAAATACGACTCACCAGTGAGACGTTGGAAATTAAGTGGCTACAAATGTCGTATTTCAGCCTTTGATTATTTACTTGAATTGATTATGTTATCAACATTTCTGCTCTCATCCCTTAAACCGCTTCAGTCACCCCGGGGTGACAACTCTCAATTCACCGCTAACGCTAGCGACGCATGCTGGATTCTTTGTGTACAAGTTATTTGGATAGGAATGTGTTCATTTAATTCATTTGAACATCTAAAACTCATAAGTTTCATTAATAAAATCAAGCTTAAGCTATATAGACATGTAAATTTCTCTAGTGGTGGCTAAGAATTAATCTAGCTATGTATTTAGGACCAATACACATGATGAGAAAGCCTCTCCAGGTTTTAATAATTCATAGAGAATTACTTCCAAAACTAAATGCAACAAAATAAGCCTTTTTAGAGACAAAGATAGTCAGGCTATTAAAACAAGCATTTTTTTTCTCAAGGATGCACTTCTCATCGTCATCAGTTTCATCCTTAACAATAGTGAAGAACGGATAGATGATTACTTGGTGATCCAAAGCCATAGGCAACAACAGTTTGTGTGGAACCCAAAATCCTTGTCTATGCCTATGTTTTTACGAGTCTTTTTACAGTCAACTGGGGGCAGCTAATGTCTCGAGATAATTCCTTGATGGTTTGTCTAGGATCCGATTCCGCCAATGAATTTAATGCATCATCATCATTGATTTTGGCTCATTTTTCATTGTTATTATTTTGTTAAGGTTGAGGGAAAAATAGAAGAAGAACGGTAGTTGGGAAGAAGGACTGTCATAGCTCCGCAACATTCGCTACTGGAACGGGTTGGGAGCTCCAGAATTGTTCCAGCTCGTCAAAATAGACAAATTACTGTAAAATACAAAATATGTCTTGGAGACAATGATTTACCTTCTTTGCTAATCGTTGCAATTTTTGGAAGAATTCCGGAGACGCCTCATTGTCTCCGCCCTCCGATTGAATCGGCTCAATAACGATTCCGGCAACGGGTATGCCTTTCTTCTTATATATTTCCATCAGATCCTCCACTTCCGCAAGACATCTACAAACGAATTAATTTTATTCGTATCGTTTAATTAAAAAGCGATCGTATCAAATTACCTTTCGTCTTCGGCAGCATTCTCTCGTATATTATCCTCCAGTGGATACTTATACTCCGGAAAACTGGCGATCGGCCAATCGAACGCCGGTATATCGAGCTTATGGATGGCTTTCGAGTGCGTCGTCGATAAAACGCCCATAGTGCGACCGTGGAACGCCCCCTTTAATTAAATGCACATTACGAACGTTAAGTAATAAATATCAAGGCTACAGAATTTTATCACGATAACATTTGATCGACATTGAAAAATATATATATTTAACGATGGCTTAAGTTATGTATACAATTTAACGTTAAATCTTATTATCTAAAGCTTGCATAATACCTTGAATGATAAGATAGAGAGAGCCGGCGATCCCGGCGCCTGGTTTATCATGCACGATTCCATTTCCTCTTTGGTAAACGTGACGTTTTCTCCGCGTTGCGTGCGACGATACCATATGAACATATTTTTATATGCGTTTTCGTTCGAGCACGATCCGCACATCATAGTCGTCAGATTCGACAGCCCCTTCGGGGCGACTTTCAACAGGATTTGCTGCAATTTCGACGGCCAATCTGCGCCCGGAAACACGCCCAACGCCGGCCTATTCACCAGCGTCCTCTATAAACAAAAACGATATCAATATATTGACAAAGATACGTATCGATTGATTTACGTACCAAGTTATGTTCGTTGGCGAAGACGTTCAATATTTCCGGATGATTGTATCCGAGCGGCATCGACGATATCTGAGTGTATACGTCGAGTAGGACATTTCCGTCTACGTCGACTAAGTAGTTTCCGTACGAGCGATCATAATCCGCGAACAGCTGGACCGATTGCGCTTGCTGAAATAGAAAATCATTCGTTAAATAACGTTAATTGAATCGATATATCCGAATCGTGATCTAGTTTACCTGCAGTTCGTTTAATTCTTTGAACAATTTTTTCGAGTTAGGTCCCGGGATTGTCGTTTTGACTGATGGTCCAGACGGTTCCGACGCCACTGCTCCAGCCGCCGAGATGTTCCTACGTAGCAAAACTCGTCCCAGCGAGTTTGCTATCAAATTTAATATTAATATATTAGGAGTACCGAACGAAATTGATCTTTTTGTGACATCGTCCTTTTCAACAAGCAATTTTTACCATGACGATTGATGATTTCATATAGGCATTCTACATATACTCATTGTTGTTGAAGTTGCCTTCGACAATTAGGAGGACACCAAGAACAGCATTAGTTGGCTACGTAATCCTGGTGCAGGTTGATCCACTAGCGTTGCACTCCTTAGCATAGTCTAAAACAGCTGCTAGGTATGCCATCGCTTCCATCCGAGCGAGTTTAAAATATATTGAAGGAAAAAAGGATCCTCTGTATAAAATTCTAATGGTGTTTCTTTAACCACTTTAACGCCAGCGTAATTTGATTTATTACAAATACGACTCACCAGTGAGACGTTGGAATTTAATTGGCTTCAAATGTCGTATTTCAGCCTTTGATTATTTATTTGAATTGATTGTTTTATCGACATTTCTGCTCTTATCCCTTAAACCGCTTCGGTCACCCCGGGGTGACAACTCTCAATTCATCGCTAACGCTGGCGACACATACTAGATTCTTTGTGTACATATTATTTGGATAGGAATGTGTTCATTTAATTCATTTGAACGTCTAAAACCCATAAGTTTCGTTTATAAAATCTAGCTTCAGCTATATAGACATGTAAATTTCTCTAGTGGTGGCTGAGAATTAATCTAGCTATGTATTTAGGACCAATACACCTGATGTGAAAGCCTTTCCAGGTTTTAATAATTCATAGAGAATAACTACCAAAACTAAATGCAAAAAAATAAGCCTTTTTAGAGACAAAGATAGTCATGGTTGAGCCCTTAAGGACGGGGCGAGTCTGTAGGAAGTGGTAATGTGGTGGGAAACGGCTCATAGTACTATCCCGGCTGGATGGCTAGGAAGCCGGGTCAACCGAGACGTGTTTAATCTAAAAAAAATAATTTAGACACTGAGAATTGTGTCTTACTGAGTCATTAAAGGGCCGAAATTTTGACTCAAAAAATAAAATCTCGAGGGTAGTGAAAATGGAAAATGAGGTTTTACAGATTGAAAATGAGACAAACTCGACCAAATCTATTCTACAACTAGCAGATACAGTCCGACACTCTTTATCCAGAGTGCAAGAACATTTAAAATGTGCGGTATGTGCGGATAGCGCATCATTTAAACGATGAAAGCAAATCTGTACGGGTTCGAATGCGTCAAGAATTAATAAAATTAGAGTAAAATTCAACAGTTCTTCGACATCTTGTGACAGGGGATGAGAAGTGGGCTATGTACTCGAATCAATGACGCAAAACCAGTGGCTTTTTACGGGCAGGTACCACTAGCAACACCTAAACCGAACCTAACGGTTATAAAGGTACTCTTATTTGTATGGTGGGATTGTAGAGGTATTTATTATAAAACTCTTAAATATAGGCAGACAATTACGGCACAGTTCTATTGCGATAACCACGATAGTGTTATTATTCATTCATCATATTCATCCGATCTTTCTCCATCGGATTACTGACTCTTGCAGAACAATTACATTTTATCTGACAAAAAATTTAAGAATACCGAAGAAGTCTAAAAGGGTCTTGATATTTTTTTAAGCAAATGATATATTAAAATTACTGGAAAGATGGAAGAAAGTTGTAGCTAACGAGGGAGAATATATAGCTAATAATATATATTGACGTTTTATTTAAAAATGTAATTTTTGTCAGGTTATAATTATAATTGCCTTGTAAGATAATTTCACAAAAAGAACCAATGCCTCAAAAACAGTCAGTTTCTAAAGGGTAAGTACCAATGGCAACGTCGAAATTGAACTTAACGGTCAAAAGGTACTCTTGTCTTTACAGTGGGATTGTAAAGGTATCATTCATAATAAAAGTCTTAAATATGGCCAGATAATAACGGCACAGTTTTATTATGATAAGCTGAAACGATTAAACAAAGCAATTTGTGGAAAAAGATTCAGAATATTCAATGGAGAATACATATTTTTCAACACGATAATGCAAGACTTCAGCAAAAATTACTCGGAATAAATGATTGAATACGATTAAAATGTAATTATTCATCCGATCTAGTCCATCGGATTACCAATAATTTAGATCAATCTCTCGATGTCTATTTTTCATTCAAATTAAAAGATTTTTATGCAAATGAATATTAAAACTACTAAAAAGATTGAGAATATATAATTAATACAATATATATTTTTAAGTTGACTTCAATTTACAAAATGTTGTTTATGATTTAGTCGGCGATAATTTTCGCTCGACAGTAAATTTTATATTGTTTTACGATGTTTACGATAACGTTTGTGCGAACACGTCGGATCGTTTACCCGTTGATTATCAACGGCAATAACAATTGATCGATTCGGTATATTGAACCTGGTCGTAAATCGTCGAATCAAAGCCCTTTCAGCTTGTTGTTTCAATTATGTTGTTAACCTCAACCCGTTTATTGTCCGCGGACAAATTAGACCCCACGACGATGATATATTTGTATTATTAATACGTTTAACTAAAATAAACACATTTATTTTAGATTATCGATCGGATTAATCGGATCTATTAAGATTTACGTTATTTTCAAATCCATAGATAAGAGTTACGATTTTTTTTTAAATCGAAAATAGAATTATTGAGGAAGTCGATCTGATATATAATAATTCGTCTATTTTAAGATTATTATAAATCTCTACGTACTTAATTTTAACTTGTTGAAAATGACATTTTGATTCACAATAAAAATAATCGACGGAAGTGATGATAAAGCGAAATCGTGTAAATTAATGACGACGTGCTTAATTTAATTATATTTTTTGTGGATTATTATATTACATAATGATCGATTAATTCAATATTTCAACCGTAATATAAGATGTAAGTATGATTCTAAGAGCAACGTAAGTATAATTCTGAAAATATTTCAGACTGCACCGTAATGGAAATACATTTGGCTCCAATACCAGACACAAAAACAATAGTATTCACCCACACAAAAAATAATGATAGCTCCAGATATTCCCGTCTCTGGAGGGTTATTCCCGTTTTTTATTGAGATGTAAAATAACGGAGGAATTGTGACTGATGGTGGTTAATGGACCGGTGTGAGGATGCAGCTGATGCATATGATCGGTGCTGCAAGTGGATAAGTACCTGTCCTGCATGCCGCGCTTACGTTCATGGCGACACACGTGCGTACGCGGCGCAGCTCCACGCGCGACTACGGCTCCCGAGGGAGGCGCCCTAGGCCCTCACGGTCGAGTCCCACCAATTGTATTGACCTTGCCGCACATGCGTACTAACTCTTCCGGGTACACTCTCAAGACAATTGGGCAAATTTAAACGTCAAATTCAAATAAAATTTTTAAAATAATCGTTCATTTGTTTTCTTGCTTGGTCCAAACGCGATATTTTTTCGGCATATATTTTTAATATTTGACGTTTGTTCCCCTCTCGATAATCTACATTTTTTAACATAACGACCGTTTATTTATAAATTGTATCATGATATGGAGTAGATGTGCCATAGTTTGACAGTCGCTGGCAATGAAAATAAAACTCGCATTTAAATGAAAAAGTTCGTAACTCATTGACGTAGCAATGACCTTGTAGTATTTAAAGATCTCTCCTGAATTAATATCGATTGAAGATACAGGCGGGGTATGTGTAACCTTTGAATAACCAATGAAATATACACGTGGTGTCATTTGATACAAGATTTTCTATTCGTTATTAACTTGAGAAGATATTTCAGTTATTTTATACATTCTGTTATTAACAATGTTTTGTCAACAAAAACGTTATCATTTCATCTAAAAATATATCTCTTGATGTAAAAAGATACGATAACTGAAGTGAAATGTTTGAGAGAAAAAATGCGCAGAATTGACATTTTATTAGCAGAACGTTTCGATTTTTTTCATCTACGGGAATAGAGGGAAGTCATAAGGGGCAATGTTTGGCGAATACGGAAGCTAAGCATCATAACAGTGTTGTTTTTTTACCAAAAAATATTAAATTAGCATTCAACATGGCTACCAATGTCAGGATACGTCAAATACAAGTGTACCAACAAAAAGATATTAAAATAAATAATTCGTATGATGTTTAATTTGAATAAATGATATTCATTTGTTTTTTTTCAATTCCGCCATATTGAATTTACAGTCTACAAGATGGCGGTTCGCTATTCATTTGTTTTGATTAATACGATTGATTTGTAGGTAATATACACATTATTACGATAATGTAAGTCGACCACGACTGAGCTAAGTTGGTAGTCCGATATGTGTCCAATGAAAACTATGAATTCAAGGAATTCTTTATGACACTGACTAGGGGGTATGTAAGAGGAAGAAAACATTATATCCCTATGTTTATAAAAATATTTATGTAGGTAGTTTGGCATGTTGGAATTAATTAACTTAATGCCATCTATATATCCTTCGTTGAATAAATAACTATAAACATATGATATACAGTTAACCCTCCTATAGCGTTCACTTCTATAGCGTTTGCGGCGGTTTTTTGTATAGCGTACGTTTTACAAAACGCAATATTTTCAAAGTTAAATCAAAATTTTCCTTAATATATTATTAATGTGCATTTTATATATGTACGTTAGAAAATATTTGTCAGCGGCTGTTTGCCCCTTTACCTAGCTAGGAGTGTTGTGGGGGTAGTGCTCCTCCGGATAGAAAAATCTGACTCCATAAGATTGATATTTATTTACTAGAATTACAGTACGAAGAAGAATATTGATAATAAAAGCAGTCGCGTCCGGTTTCACTGCGTCAGAAGTAGCGACGTCGATCTCCCAACTGGTCTACCGACTACTGATCGGTCTATTTCCGAAAGATTCTGTGGCAGCACTGGCCACTGATGTCCGATATTTTGTCGCTTACGGTGAAGTCCACGTCTTCAGCCTCGTAAGGTGTCGCTGGTAAATGCGGCTTTCGGTATTGCTGCAATTTGCGATATAATGCTGGTCAGCTCGGAGGCATCGGAGAGTGTGTTTCTTCCGACAGGCATCACCAGCTCGGTATCTTCGGTACACTGGGTTTCAGGTAAAGCCGACTCTGCCAGAATGATCTCTTGCGGGTGTTTAACCCGTGGATCAGCTACCTGGTGTCAGGGGGGCGGTTCTTAAGTTGTTTGCACCACCAGATTTCTCCATCCGGAATTTTAGTCCCGTTAGAGCGGTCCTTTATGACTTTGCTTTTGTCTATGCCGGCCAAGGGCGCCGACGAATCTGGGCGCTATTGTGCAGTTTGCACAATACGACGAATTCCCGTTAACTGGCGGATGCTCGTAAACATTATGGCCATCACCTTTTTGGACTGGGGATGCGCAGCATAATGTTTCATAGAAAATTCGCCTGGCCGGCAAATGAAACCATAACTGTATCCGTTATTTCGGTATTTCGTATTTATGATGGCGGAGGATGTTACAGCGGACCATCGTATAATATTAACGATGCAACAATTGAAATGTATTTTCTTTAGAAACTTATACTAAAATATTTCTTTGCGCGCAATAGCTTTTGCGTCCCGATATCCGCCTATCCAGGCATTCGTATATAGTATACATCTCATTTTTTTGTGTTTTAAGCAAATGCGCGAAGCATGACCGCCACATACGCCCCAACCAGTTTCAGCAAATCTCTGATGCGCTGAGACGATATATAAGTGGTGGTTAGGTTTCGTGGACTTTCTTGAATTATCCGATGTTCCACTGTTTGGGCGTCGTATTCGTGACGGAATCCTTGGTGTTCCGTTACGTTCCTCAAAAATTTTCCGGTTTTTTCATGAACACAAGTAGCAATCCTTTTCTTTCTCTTGGTTTTTCTTAGAGGTCCTATTATTCTCATATTCCGTTTCTTTCGGCGGCGATAACTACGTATTTTGCGTCGTTTCGATGCACTGATCTCGACGCTTGTTCTCTTGATGAAGTAACGACGACGGCCGAAAATTACATTTGTGTTATGGTGACCCTTCGTCTTCATCTTAACCCGATTTGACGCGTGGATCACGGTCAATCCTTTGTCGTCTTCGATATCTCTGACGATATTACCGGTGTCGACGAGAATTCGCTGCGGCGACCACCGGTTCCGAATCTGCAGTTTCCGGTTCTTCCCAGCCAGGGCTCTTGAACACGGTGATATGATTAGTTGCGGCGATACTGCGGGTTTTTTCCTTTTCTTCCCCCGTTTTCCTCTGCGTGAGGCCTTTTCGGGTCCGATTGTAGGCGATATTATGGGTTTTCTCTTAATTATTTTTCGATTCTTCGATAGTGCTGTCCCCTTAGATATTGTCAGCGGCAGCGGCACTTCGCGTTTTTTCTTTTTCCTCACTCGCTTTCTCGACCGTGCTATCTTTTCGGATCTGATTGTCGGAGGCGGTATTTCCATTTGTATGTGAAATACCTGATTTGGCTTACAGATATTTGACAAAGTCTTCGACGGCGTCACTTCTTCTTGAATTGTGGAGATCTCGGAATCCTTGTCATGCACGTGCGTCACTCTTGCTGATGGCTCCACCTCTTCTTGCATTGTGTGGACTTCGGCATCATCGTCAGAAATGTTTGTCGGCGGCTCCATTTCTTCTTGTCTTTCGTAGACTTCTTTCTTGACTGCTCGATTTCTTCTTGATGGTCCTGTTTCGTCGCCTCTTCCTGTTCCGGAATGCTTGTCGCCGTCTCGATTTCCTCTCGCTTTTCGTCGACTTCATAATTTGTATCTTGCCTGTTCATTATTGATTCTTCCACTGGCAATATACTTAATTCCGTTAGCGGCTTCGTTTCTTCTGGTTCTTCCACTGGCAAAATACTTGATTCTGTCGGTGGCTTGGCTTCTTCTTGGTGATCTTTCATTTGCTGCTTTTAAGGTATCGATGCAAATTTCACTATTTTATCGGCGACCTCTGTTTTATCACCGGTAGATTATACCATTCGTATCAGCTTCCGTTTGGAGTTTTCCGTCAACAATTTTGCGACCACATCTTCTGAACTTTGCTCTCCGCCATGAGAGCGGACTGTCGCTTCGCTTCATCGCCCAGAGCAAGCTCCGGTTTCCGGTGCCGGTCATTAATAGGTGATATTGTTCCGTTTCTTGCCTGCTTCCGCCTTTGCGCCTATCAGTCGATTGCGTCTCGTAGGGATTCATGACGCATGCCCAGGAACGACTCCTTCGAATTAATACATCGGCCATACACGTCATCCATGGGCCTGCGATGGCACGTAACAACTCATACATGCCGTCATCGTCGACTTTCTCGTAGAGGAGCATTTGAAACTCTACGTGGTCGATCCATTTATCGATATCTTCTTCGCGTTCGAACAGCGGAATCTCACGAATGAATTCACGCATGTTGAGGGGCTTCATTTTTCTGCACTTTCTGTCACTGTCGCGTGTTCAATCACGTCGGGCGGTCTCCAATGTGGGGGTTTCGCTCCTCCGCATAGAAAAATCTGACTCCATAAGATTTATATTTATTTGCACTAGAATTACAGACAGAAAGGCAGAAAGAATATTATTAATAAAAGCGATCGCGTCAGTTTCGCGTAACGTCGAAGTAGCGACGTCGATCTGCTTCAGTCTACCGACTCTGCAGTCGGTCTATTTCCGAAGATTCGCAACGCGCGTAACGCGATAATATTTTGTCCGCTTACGGTGAAGTCCACGTCTTCAGCCTCGTAAGGACGTCGCACAAATTGCAGCTCTAAGCTCGGTGTCGCAATTTGCGGCCACATCTTTGACCGCAGTCAGCGCTCGGAGGCATCGGAGAGAGTGTGTTTCTTCCCGACGAGCATCACCAGCTCGGTCGGTATCTTCGGTACACTGGGTTTCAAAGGTAAACCCCGACTCTGCAGAATGATCTCTTGCACGGGTATTTAACCCGTGGATCAATACCTGGGTAAAGAGGGCGGTTTTCGCAATTGAACATTTCTAGATTTCTCCGTCGAATTTTTTAGTCCCGTTAAGAGCCGGTCGCTATGACTTTGCTTTTGTCTATGCCGGCCAAGGGCGCCAAACGAAATCTGGGCGCTATTGTGCGGTTGCACAATACGACCGATTCCGTTAACTGGCGGATGCTCGTAAAGCATTATATTGCGTCGCTTTTTTGGGGGAGACAAAGGGGATGCGCCAATAATGTTTCACTTAAGAATTCGCCTGGCCCGATAAATGACCTAACTGTAACATCCGTTATTTCGGTATTTCAGCGACTTTGTAGTGGCGGAGGGATGTTACAGCGGACAATCGTATAATATTAACGTGCAACATTGAAATGTATTTCTTTGAAACTTAATAACACTAAAATATTTCTTTGCGCAATAACTTGCGTCTCCGATATCCTTTATCAAGGCGACTTTTCTAATAAACCGCTACAAGTGTTCTGGTATTTTTATGGTGAATCACCATCTAAAAACGTTCAGGGATAATCATCATGATACGGTAAGAACATTTTTCTGCGCGTGTTGGAACAAATTATGATCAAGTAAATCAGTACTTTGCGTTTAAAGGCGTATAATTTGATTATTTAAGGGACAATTTAAATTTTTTTATAAATTGAGCAACTGGTATCGTGATATTAGATGACTCTGACAGTAATTAAATGCATAATTACCTAATTCAAAGTGTTCACCATTTTTTTATTACTTTAATTATTGTTTGTGTTTAATATATTTTTATTTTATATTAATATGTATCTTAAATAAAACATATTTCCGAAAATGTTTCATAATTTATATTATTCATTCAACATATGCTAAAGCATTTTAAAATAATTAACTAAAAAAACTCCCCTGACACATCTGTTGCGAATGAATAAATTGGAAAAAATATGCGAGGTCAATACCCCCTCGCGCATGTAAACACGTGCAAGGTCATTGAAAATATAAAAATGGTTCAAATGTTTGATTTGCTTCAAATCGCAAAGAAAGTTAAAAAAAACCTAACTTTGGTAGCAAGATTCACTTTCTAAAGCGCTATCTGAACGTTATAGAAGGGTTGACTGTTATATCAGTTTGATGATGAAAATATAGGTGTGAGAGACTCATTTCCCTTCAGAATCCTTAAGGAATCTTTATATGCGTGAATGGCGTTGGATTTTCTGATATGCCATCCATCGTAGTCAAATAAATTGCAAAAATTCCGCATATTTTTTTATCATACCTCGAGTACGATTAATCAATAGTCATTGACATTGAAATAAAAAGTGTGTTCTTTATCTTTTTAGTGTCAACATAACATTTCAAACGGATTACAAAATACGTAAACACGATATAATCGGATTATGACCGAACATAACGTAACGCCAAAATAACAAATCCAATTACGCAGCAAATCGGACCGTTTTCGGGACAAGAAATAAAACGAAAAAATGAATATTTATGATGTTTATTTCAATTCGACTGTTGGCCACACGTGGCCCATTAAACCATATGCACGTTGCAATTTCACATTGCGCAAATGCAATTAAAAAAAAACCTTAGAAATAAAATCACACAAAATTAACAGGAATCATAGAGAACGTCCTCCACATTTCGCAATTCCAACTATAGATACACTATCGTTACACACAAGTTGCATATGATCCTTTAAGGCGTTGATCAGAAAGAATCCAGATGAAATTTTCTAAACAATATAAATCATAGTGATGAACTAAACATATTATACAACCTAGCGCTGATTGGATGACTCCATTTAAAAATAATATCGAATGTTTTATTTAAATAACGCTTTTACTTTAATAAAAAAAAACAAAGAAAATATCTTATAATTTTATACGGATATATATAAATATATATATATATATATGTACAATACAAAAACATTAAATTGCATCATACGTTACATTAATATAATCTTAGATTACCGCTGGTGATACATTACGGAGCCGATGCTCCAAATTTACATCTCGGCCTCGACCCGGCTCCGGACGTACAACAATACACGAAATAAAATCTAAATACAATGCACCGATATATTTTGGTAAATGGTATAATGCATATAATTCACTATCTTATTTTATATAATAATAATAATAATAATAATATTAACGAACGAATAATCACTGAAATTTTATCGATACTCCTTAGGATAAAAAAGAGAAAATCATAAGACAGCTCACTAAATCTACCGCATCATACACACGCTCGAGGATAAAAAATAAATACTGAGACCGTATCGGCGGCGCCTACGACAATGCGAACTTCATGAAAAATCTAAACGGTAAGAAAAGAAAACTATTTTATTTCTATATCATTAATCGTATATCACATATTTCGAATAAAAATAATATAAAACACGGCACCGATTTATCGAGTCGACGATAATCGGTATCTGGACGTGTCGAGAATTATTGCAAACGGCTGAATGTTACGATGCAATCGATCGTTGAATTTAAATAAATAAAAAAAATGCCCAACGCTGCCCACAATCGTTCAATAAAATTTGAGATTGCTCACCCGTAACCGCATATGAAGAAAAAAAAATTACGAACGTATTATGACATCCTGCGTAAAAATCCTTTTCACCCCAGCGAGACAATATATATAAACACGGCGTTTCAGGATAATAAGACAGGAATACGATAATAAAACATACATTATGCAAAAATAGATTATGTATCGTAATTGATATCGATTGCGTATCACGTAAAGCGCATTCGTTCGGAATCATTATCCAAATTGATTTATCGTGAAATACATAAAAAAAAATCCTATACATTTGTTCGTGAAATTAATTCAGCCATCGTTAGTTAATTAGAGATATCGCGGAGCGTCGAGATGTTTGCGCGTCAAACCGCAACGTCCGTTTAAATACCGCATATAAGAAAATATATTGCTAATGATATACTACAATTTTTTTCAATATGAAACAAAAACGTAATCTTATTCGAAACTCTACGATCTCGCTACCGTATGATATATGTATATACACAATATTACAAATGGCAAAATAAAATTGAAATACTACGACGACGAGAACGGGGGCCATAATCGGTACACATTGTTATATGCTCGCGTGTCATTGGTTCGACTCAAACAATTTTTCACGGAAAAATTTTATCCGCTGAACGAAGAACGCCTCGAGGCTCTCGGCGCAGCGGTAGAACTGCGACTCCTTCGGATTGAAGTAGCGGCAGTTGTCGAATATTTTGGTCATGTCGCCGATCAGCTCGCTCAGCATGTTGTACGAGTGCTCGTTGATTTTCTTCTCGATGATCTGTAAATCTGCAAAAATAAAATTGGAAACTAATTAATATACTGAAAGAATATGATTCTTAAATAAATAATGGTACTCCAGATGAGGGGTGACTTGGAACGTGACATCATGTCGCAATCTTTTACCTACGTTTTAAGAGGAGACGGGACATACATACATAAGTGGCTTTCTAACCCTGAGGTGGGTCTTTGCCAACTGGAGGACACTACGGGATCTCCAGCAGAGACACGTTCGTCCCAATCCTGATGCCAGGACTGCGACGGTCGTCCACCAGGTTATCTATGCTCTTCAAATACGGATCAGGTCACCAACCATGAGCCCGGGAGCCGAGCTGTCAACGTGCAGATTGTAACAATGATAATCAAACAAGACAAGGGCCAATTCGTATTTAATTCAAGGTCTGATCGGGTGCTGGATAGCGGCCTGGCTCCTCATAGCTCCGTAAAATCTACGAAACCATGATTGTGCCTAACCACCATCGACACCACGTCCATTACTGATACGCTACAACACTCATACTCACACAAAGAAAGAAAAGACAGTGTGAAACGCACAAACTTGTCTGTCCGAAAATTAATAGGGAACGACAAAGATGACCGAGTTTCTACCACATGTCTCAAAAGGATTCTGATACTTTGAGCATCTCGCTAGAAGAAACGATAGCCTGGAGAAGCTCAACGCGCTTGGAAACGTACAAGGATGCAGGAGATACGTTGAGAGATATGGAATGCAGAGAATCCTGGAGAGACAAAATCAAGAAGATTCGGAACAAGAATTGTCACGATCCTCAAACATGAGGGTGCCGACTAAGGTAGAAGAAAGAGAAGACATTCTAAATGACAGAATTCTAAAAGATTGTTCATTACACGCATCCTGTCAATAGAGTGAGCCACAATCGGATCATCCTGCAGATGATCGATCCAGAGGATCGTAAAGTGGATATTTTCAAAAAAATAAACCTCTACATGTGATTCATCACGGCAGGTCTCTCTTGGACTTGGACTCCGAAAAAGATAGGAAAAAGAGGTTCATACATGCTTAAAAACACTGGAAAAGTATGAAATATCTAATCTCGCCAGGTCTAAGGCAATTCGTTGACCAATTAATTGCCATTATTTTACGTATCTCTACTATTTTTATCACCAGTTTCTCATAAACCTTTATACGTCAGCGGAAAAGGTAAAAGAACAGAGACCTCATTTCAGATTCACCTATCCCCCCAATCGAATTTCTTCTGTGGTGGTCACACTTTGAGAATCTCTGGATTCAGAGATCTATAGAAAAATAATTAGCTGTGACATTTTTTGTTTTTAATAAATATCGGCCTGCTGTAAAAACCCTCCAAACATAAATCATTTGCACACGATACGTTGATAAGACAATGGAGAGTTTTATACCTGCGTTCCATTATCGGTAATTATGGCAACAACGTTTATTACTTGGGATATCTGCTAATGGAATTCCCACAGAATGAATAGACCACGACCGACTACCTGGATCAGCTACGGGACGCTAGCTTCTTTGTTTTCGAATCCAGGTAGGAGCACGTGTTTTAGAGAGAGACGTTTGAGTGCGTCGGCAATATCACGAAACGGTTGATCAAGAAGTGGTATAAATAGGGCGCCTCCGAGTCCCAAAGGTCAAAGTCCGGGTTTACCTTTGAAACCTGAATGTAGATCGCAAGATCCCGACAGCTATGTACGCTCGTCAAGAAGAACACGCTCTCTCCGATACAAAAAACTAGCTGACCTTCTGCACCCGCTAAGGCAGCTCAATGTTCAGCGAACTTTACGCCTTCGAAGTCCTTCTTCGCCGTAAATCGCCCATCGTGAAGCTGGCGAGACGCCCTTCACCGTATCGGACAACATTGGCCTTTGCAGCCAACAGAACAACATGTCATCAAATAAATCTATGGAGTCAGATTAATATATCCTCGTAGCCTGTACCCCTAAACTTTTATCACTCAAAAAAAGATGCCATTTATCTGTATCTGCACTGGCCAAGATTGCTGTCCCTACATGTTGCACCACTGGGGACTAGCATCCAAAACAAAATGTGATTACAGAGCACCGAAACAGACCATGCTCCATATATGAATGTCTGTCCCAGAGAAAATTAAACGGAGGTATTCTCTAGCCCTTCAAAAAGCCGATGACAATGTTGCCCTGTTGCTGAAGGAACTTAATGTAGGCGATGGACGCCACAGTATGGGCGCAAAAAGGAAACACTCAAATCACAATGAGACAGTACGGTTTTTCGTCACGGTTCCTCCAGGTCCGGCAACAACAACGGCGTAGAGATACGACTATCTTGAGCAAGGTTATCCCAGCTTCCTAGCCACCCAAAGGCAAATACTAGGATAGAAACTTCAGCCGTTTTTATTTCCAACACCACTCCTCACAAACTAGACACAACCTGTAGGTCACAGGCCATAGTAGCAACAAGGATTCATTCGAATAGGAGCAATGCAGCAACCCGGAGGCTATTTAAAAACTTTCACTAAGTCGTAGGACATTGATCCGGCATTTGTTTTAAATGCATTTTTATACCATCTGATTAATCGTCTTTTAAACGGGTTTGGCTTTCAACGTTAATTGTAGCCAAATTGAATCAAGAATTCGTTAAAAAAAAATACATACCCATCGGCTCTTTGATGACTTTGTAATACATGGGCGCCTCCTCCCTCGGATCGACGGGCTCCATGAACGGCCACGCACTCTTATGCAACTGAATCTGCTTTATTAATTTCTTCAGATTCTCAAAATCCTTATGAGACAGCTCTTTCATATTCGCAAAATTAACGGAATTATTCTTCTGACACTGCGGACAGATGTATTCGTCGATATTATCGGCTTCCGACTGCAAAATGCCAACGCATCTGCCGTGGAACCAATCCTGACACCGATCGCAGCATATATAAAATCTGCAAAAGCAATGAAATCGATCGTTAGTTGCCGTAAATCAACATAAAAACGTTGATATTCAATATACTCACTGAGAATTATCGTAAGGCTGTTTGCAGAGACAATACAGTTCTTGGGTATCGCGTGCGTGTTTGCACTCGTTGCAGACAAACTCGTTGATCGTCTTGCTCATCTCCTCCGTTATTCCGACGCAATCTCCGTGGAACCAATTGTTGCAATGTTCGCAACCGACGTAAAATCTGCAAGAATGAAACGATTCTTTAGATTTTGATTTCAATTAATTGCAATAGTATTAATGAATATTTTTACGTACTTAGTTTCGTCGTAAGGCTTTTGGCAGATACATAGTAACTTTTCTTTTTTACGTTGTTTAGAACGAGACGAAGACGACGTGGACATGGGGTGGGACGACGACTGTTGACTACTGCTGCTGCATTGAGGCATAGGCCTCCGACGAGAGTTGCTACTGCTGTTCGTGATGACATTGTTGCTACGCACCTCTTCTTGTTTGTTTCGTTCGGCTTTAGTGCGCAACGCTAATTCAGCTGAAAGCTCTCTCTAAAATAAAAAAATCGTTAATATGGGGATATCGAAAATGATTAAAATACCGACGAAAATGATGAATTTTTGTCATCGCCTTTTTCAACGGTCAGTTTTGTTAATTTCTTATGCTATTGATTGGTGGTCATCTGAAATACATAAAAGTGATATTTACAGGAACATATTGACTTAATAAAATTAGGGGAAAATTTAAATTTAAATTTTAATACCACTAGCAACACCTAAACCGAACCTAACGGTTAAAAAGGTACTCTTGTTTGTATGGTGGGATTGTAAAGGTATTTATTATAAAACTCTTGAATATAGGCAGACTATTACAGCACAGTTCTATTGCGATAACCACGATAGTGTTACTATTCATTCATCATATTCACCCGATCTTGCTCCATCAGATTACCATTTATTTAGAACAATGCAACACTTTTATCTGACAAAAAATTTAAGAATACCGAAGAAGTCTAAAAGGGTCTTGATATTTTTTTTAAGCAAATGACATATTAAAATTACTGGAAAGATGGAAGAAAGTTGTAGCTAACGAGGGAGAATATATAGCTAATAATATATATTGACGTTTTATTTAAAAATGTAATCCAGGTTATAATTATAATTGCCTTGTAAGATAATTTCACAAAAAGAACCAATGCCTCAAAAACAGTCAGTTTCTAAAGGAGTAAGTACCAATGGCAACGTCGAAATTGAACTTAACGGTCAAAAGGTACTCTTGTCTTTACAGTGGGATTGTAAAGGTATCATTCATAATAAAATTCTTAAATATGGCCAGATAATAACGGCACAGTTTTATTATGATAAGCTGAAACGATTGAACCAATTTGTGGAAAAAGATTCAGAATATTCAATGAAGAAAGCATATTTTTCAACACTCATCCGATCTTGTCCCATCGGAATATCTTTCGTTAAGATCAATAATACATATTGACATTTTATTTAAAAGTACAGTAAACCCCCCTATAACGTACACTCCTAAAACATTCTCCTCTATAACGTTTGCGGCGGTTTTTTCCTATAACGTACATTTTTTAAAACGCTATTTATAATTTTTATAAAAATATTTTATAAAATAAAGTAATAAAATGTCGCGTTGATCTTCCCTGCCCGCAAGCTGCGGGAAGATTACGTCAGCCAAAATACGAAACGATATTGCTCATCGCGCGAGTCAAGTCATTTGCGCTGGTTAACGCGTAAAAATGTAAAAAAAAAAAGAAAAATAAAATATTTGATATACAGTTAACCCTCCAATAATACTAAAATCGGTATTAATAGTAATTGGGATAGTATTATGGGAGAGTAAAGCCTGTGTCGAATACGCAGACGCTAGCCAACGTTTGACTGTATGCACCGCCCGGCTGTGTGTGTGCAGCCGAACCCGTGTCAAATGAATAGCGGCCTTGTATGTATTCGTCGCAATGCAACGGCGTGAATGTGACCGCGTGAATGCTACCGTACTAGCTGGGGGCCGGCGGCGAATATTTTAACTCAATGTATAATTCGGGATAGTATAATTAGGGGGTCCACTGTACTGATTTCCTTCAAATCAAAAAATAAAATTTACAAATCTTAACCCCTATAACGTGGAACCTATCTTGACATTATAGGGGGGTTTACTGTATGTCATTTTCGTCGGATACCCCTTATAAATATTTAATCAAATTACCTGTATCTCAATTCCGAGCTCTTTTTCCAACAATCCTCTTTTCTTTATGATATCTTTTTTAAGTAGCTCTTTATGCCGGAATAAAAGTATCGGAAGCTTAGACTGTTGTGTAGTGCGCCGTCTTTCATCGACCGGTGAATGAGGCATATTGCTATAAGGAGATGGTGAAGGCGACGACTGAACCAGAGGAGGTACCTCTTGAACCTGAACCACGGGCTGCGTCGGCCTGGCTCTGCTCACGATCGGCGTAAACCTCGAATCGTCCATCGTATCAATCCGACTGAAACAATAAATATTAATTAAACCAAAAATTCGTCGGACATTAAAAAAGCGATCAATTACCTTTCGTGATGCACGATAGTTCTGTTTCTCTTTCGCGGCGTGGATTCCACCCAATCGTCGTCGTCGGTATTCCGATTGGAAGAAGCGGGACGGCGCCTGGCCGACGAAGACGACGACGATTGCATTTGCATGGGAGGCGAGCTGGTCAACATTCGTATGTTGCTCGACGACACGATCGACTCGCTGCTGCTCCCCGAATCGGGTTTCATTTGCCGCTCCTGATACTTCTGCAGCTGCAGCAGCTTCTCCTCTATCTCCGGATTGAGATTCTCTTGCTTCAAAGCATTTTTAATCGCTTCAATGTGAAAAAAATAATAATTAAACCGCCGCAACGCATTTTGATTGCCAAAACATTTTAAAGCCGATGAGACTCACTCTGTTGAATGTAATCCGGAGTCAGAACGAATTTATTGGACGTTGACGAGACTTGCGAGTCGGATTCGCCGCTCTTTGCCGCCGACGCGTTCGGTTTCAGCACGATATGCGCAGGCGGCTCTAACGGGTCTTGGCCGTTGATTAACACGGTAGTGGGTACGTTTTTCGACTTATTCGATTGCAACAGGGCCGATATCGTTTTATTTTGATCCTAAAAAACAAATATTCAACAACAATTATAAGCACAGCGGTTTAATTATACTCACGTCCGGCATAATCGTGTTATTCTATGAAAATTTGTGGACGGAAACGCGGTTTTGCGTTTCAATCAATCGAAAAATGTACAATTTTACACAAAAAAAATAAAATTATATATAAATATATATTAAACGGCCTCGACTTCGAAATTTACAAGCGATCGTCCAAAAAACCTTTGTCTCGTTAATTATAATTATATTAAAATCGATAGTATATAGAGAAAATTAAATAATAGTGGGGTGTTATAATGAAACGCCATACATGTATTGTTATTGAAATTATTTATTTAAAAAAAATATAAAAGATGACTAGACTGATAGGAAACCAATTAAGCTATTGGATTCGACAGCCCGTGGAAAATATTATCATACAGTTTAACAATACACAAATGGCATATCCATGGAACAACACATACATGCACATTATAAAAATATATAATTTCTTATTTGTTTAATAAGATGTTATAAAAAACAAACTGAAGGAAAATAAATAAATATTCAACAAAGCGGATTTTATTTTGTCAAATCTCGATTAACCATGGAAAATTTTCATAGAATGATTTAGAAAGCACAAAAAAAAAACAATTTCCATTCCGAATGCCTTTTGTAAATTATTGTACATACAAAAAATAACGTCACAATCAATAAACACCAACAGATAATGCAAAATAATCATTAAATCTAATCCTATTAATTGAAGATTTCGATACGCACAATTTACTCATCGGACTGAGACACATCGAACAATACACATTTTTGACTAGAAACTTAGTTTCGAAATTTTTGAAATGCTTTGGAAAAAATTGTATACTACGCTCAGTCCAATTTACACCATTTAAAAAAAATATCTATTTCCATTCAGTCACATTCGCTGTTGTATGATAGCGTCGGATATCACCTACCCATGAAATTACATTAAATTTACAGAAATAACTCTTCCCCCAGTGCACATAATATATAACTTTCTTTAAAAAATATTTAAACAATGATATTCAATGAAATCCGTGAAAAGGAAATAAAAGTATATATATATATTACTCCGATATGATATAATATAACAAAATTTAAATATAAATTGACTAATTATACGAACATATATATATGAAAAATAATTTATTTATATATATTTGGCCATGTATTTAATGAATATCTAAAATAAAGCACATAAAAAAAAAGTTAAAAATAATAAAACTTCACCATTAAAAATAATTATTGAACCCGGGAGGCCGGAATATTGGCCCGACACTCTTTAAATCAAATTCAGCCAACGTTTTGGTCCACCGAAAAATATTAAACATAAAAAAATAATTTAAAATATTAAATTTAGTTAGGCTACAAATTAATCGGCATTTATAAAACAATGATTGAACCGATACAAAAAATTATCAATGAGTTTTACTATAAAACGTAAATGTTAAGCTAGTCTGACCCAGATACCGCATATCGTATTATTGAACGGGGGGAGACAATTGTTTTAAAAATGATAAAGCTAACAGATGAAAATGGGGGATAGGTCACATAGAACAAAATAAATTTTATGTACGCGTAATATTTATTAATAATTAAATAAAACATACGCGGGCCTTATGAAAAATCATTAACCACTTCATGAGCGTTGATGCGTATACGCGTCAAGCAGAACCGGTCCAATTTCCGCGCTCACACGTATTCGTGTGAAGACGTGTGTAAAAAATGGACCGAAAAGGGTTGAAAAAAAATATAAAAACATGTTTATGTTTTTAATTTAATTATATGCTTCAAATTAAAAGCAAAAAAAAAATACATTTTTTTGGAACGTTTTGGCAAAAATGATTCGTGCATGTGGTTAATCTTTCAATGGTGATATATTTAAGACAATATTTAAATCTCATTGAGAAGAAGCGTTATATTGAATCCATGGGAAGAGAATCACGTGATTGTGACGCAGTCCAATGAGTAGAATAATTTAATTACGGTAGAAAAATAATCTACGGGCAACAACTGTCGAATTTAAGGAATGTAGTTTTTTTCTAAATAAACTAGAAAATTTAGGAACCATATGCAATCGCAAGAGAGCGGACGTCGTTTGGGTCAGACCCCCTCGAAATCGATACACACAAATTTAATAATAATCAGATCACATTTTTCATTAAATGCTCGATAATCAGTCTTTGTAAGCAAAACATAAAATGATCGATCATCGTATAAATCATCTACAAGTACGAGGATGTAAAATATAAAATTTTAGTCAAGTATCAACATAAAGATAAGCTCGTAACATTCCAAAATAATGTATATGTATGCATTTTACTAATCAGACAAATCATATATGTATCCGGTAACAGTATTGATTATTAAAAAAAATGCCCATCAACTCTATACACTAATTATCATGATGAATCTATCGCGAGAGTGTTAAATACATATTTAAAAATAATACGATTAATCGAATATAATTAGGAACATACTGGAAAGTATAAGTTTTTATTCTAGTTGATAATCCACTCTCGCGCTATCGGCAAAAAATTCAAATAAGGGATACGTCATAACAATTTATAATGATACAATATATTTAAATTTATTATCGTGATCTTATATGTGTATATAGAATGCTGTGCGTTTTACATTATTTATGTTAAACACTAAGTAATACCAGCCAATAAATCAATAAAACCTAATCTCGATAAAGCTTTGGCCAATATTCAATATAGCAAGCAATCCTGGGACACTGCATCGGACTATGAACGGCCGAATTAACATATACTTATTTTTATTCATAAACGACATACTACTGCATTGTCCCGGAATTACTGTATATACGAATAAACATTACAAAAATTATTTAATGTAAAACAGACAAAAAATATTCATTACGTTTTTGGTGTTTCACATCACAATCGATAAATTTGATTACATACAACATTTAACAATTAAAAATATTCATTTAATTATCCGAGTAGACATGCAAAGGTTAAAAAAAAGCGCAGAAACTGTACATTATTGTATCACGAATGTGTACTTGAACAATCACATATTACATTGTGTTCGTATAAAATTGTACATTGAGTCGATTTTAATTAAAAGTAATAGTACAATACCTGCGATATTTGGTTATGTTGCGGTCGGACTGCGTTAATAGTCGCCGTGGTGGCCACAGTTGCGTTTCCCGCAGGCGGACACGGTTGAACGGCCAGAAACAGTTTCGTGGGACCGAGCATCCCCTGCTTACCGGTGACTTCTTGTGCTGTTAACATAATTCAAAATAAAACATTAATATTGTATATAACTAAATTAAACTACAGTAAACCCCCCTATAACGTCAAGATAGGTTCCACGTTAATAGGGGGGTAATTTTATTTTTTGATTTGAAGGAGATCAGTGCCTTAATTTTTCTTTTTTTTACATTTTTACTTGTTTACCAGCGCAAATGACTACTCGCGCGGTTAGCGATATCCTTTCATACTTTGGCTGACATAATCTTCCCGCAACTTGTGGGCAAGGAAGATAAACACGACATTTTATTAGTTTTAAATATGTACGTTATAGGGGGGTTTGACGTTATAGGAGAAAACTGCTGCAAACGTTATAGGAGGGTTTACTGTATGTACAAATATTGTATTATATCGCAATAACGAGTAACTGCATCATCCGAAAGGCGTCCCCAAGAATTTCAAGTCAAGATATTGATGAATTCTTCAACAATATCTTGTAATTTTTCTTAAAAATGGATTATTCTAAGAATAAAAATAGTTATTCGTGATGTGGTTCATAATTTGGTCGATATTTTGGAACTTTTAACTAATTAATATGACGCATAATATATATATATATAATGTGCCTGATAAAAGAAAAAAGAAAAAGAATCTATTTTCTTCCCTCCCTTAAAGCGAGCCGCGGTCTTTCGATCCTTTCTCGCGATCTGATAAATTTTGGACATTGGAAGTAGAAATTTTTTGGGGCCGGAGAGGTGAGTAATGTTGGAAATCATTTTTTACCGCATTGCAGTTCCCCGCTTAAGTTTATGGGTGTAATACCCTATATTTAAAAAAAAAGATAAATAAAAGAATAAAAGAATATGACGCATATTACACACACTCGGCGATATACCGCCGCAGACTGAGCTCTAACAGCACGTATCATTCATACATTTCACTTGCACTCGGCACATCATACCTGATGCAAGCGAGAAAAAACATTGCAGACGTTGTAACAGAAACAAATATTTGTTTTTATTTATTTTCGCAATTGTGGACAATCAAGGACAACGATTATTTATAATATTTATTCTTTTAGACTTTTTTAGACAAGTACAAAATGTTTGTGACATGTAGGATTTATATTAAAAGGTTTATTCGAAAAATCATTGGGGTCCCTAATAGACCCCATCGTCGGGATGTCGTTTCGTTAATGAAATAACCACTTGAATTGGTTGAATTAAAGATGCGATAGAGAATTTTACATAATTATATCGTATACAAATAAAAAAGTAGCTACGACTTGAATTTACTAATGAAACATATAGGTTCTAGATATCTTCATGAATGGAATCAAAATAAATCAATGATTTCTATCCAAATAAATTTTACACAAAGCGTCCAGCACGTTTCACAAGTGTGTGCGGTGAATTTACAGTTGTCACACCGGGATGACCGCAATGATTAATTAGAATATTAGTTACTAATTTGATGCCAAAGTTGAAGCTAATCCAACCGTTCCAAAAAATTGTTGACAATCTATAGTACTCAAGCAGACAGTAAAAGTGGACGCTGCATGAATTGAGCAGAAACTATTGAGTGTACCGGAAAGTTCTGTCCATGCCGATTACAAGTTTCAACAAGTATGTGCATATTCATTTGACGCATATTTGGCTCTCTCTTTTTATCACTGAATGTATACATACTGACCTAGCCAATGAACTAAAACGAAGATGATTCATGTTAGTATTAAGTGAAATGCAATCGTGTACCCATAGCTACTGATATAGTTCATTTACGCCCACTGTATTTTGTACGAATTCCAACAAGGAAGAAATGCTACGAGCATTTGCATTTTACAAGAAATGCTTAAAGCGTGTAAAAATTTATTGGTAGTGGTTGGTGAAGGTACAGGCATGTTGCTGCTGTGTGGTGGGACTGCAAAGGAATAATCTATTTCAAAACCCTTCCATATAGGCACAGATTCATTGCAACAAGCTGAATAGGTTGAATGCTGCATTGAATAAAAAAACGGCTCGCACATTCACATGTGTCGAAAATCATAAAAGAAAAAATTAAATTGTTAGGATAAAAAACTATTTGACATTCTCCAGACTCTCCAGATTTTGCGTCATCAGGATACCATCTTTCAGGTTCATTACAAAGATGGAGAAATAATTAGAAAAGCCGTCTGTGCGATGCATACAGTCAAACGTTGGCTAGTGTCTGTGTAGTCCCGATTTTAGTGTTAGTGGGGGTTTAACTGTATAGTCGTTTTTTGTTTCAACTATCCGGGGCTAGGTTGACCCGGCTCCCTAGTCATCCAAAGGCAAATGCCGGGATAGTTCCCTTGAGCCGTGTTCCATCACATATCCGCTTCCTACAAACTCGCTCCGTCCTTAAGTCCTAAGGCGTGGCGGCGAGGCTTCGATACGGATGCGACAATGCCGCGCCCTGGTGGCTGTTTTAGACTCTCGCTAAAGTGCAATGTTGACCTGCATTGAGACCTGCCCCTCCGGGAAAGCTAATTAGACCCAGCCTGCACCTGGATTACGTAGCCAATAATGTTGTTCTTGGCGTGCTCCGAAATGGAGGAGGAAACTCCAACAACGACGAGTATGCGAAGAATGGCAAAGTAAAAGCCATACGAAATCATCATCATCATCTTGTTTCAACAATCAACTTATCGGCAAAGGATTAAGTATTGATCATACATTAAATAAATCGTCATAAATGGAGCTGGATTGACGACAACCAGAGTAGAGAGCCCTAACCTATTCCCAGACTACTAATCTTGGAAACTACTAATGAAAAGAAAGTGTGACTCGAAGATGTAAAAGACAGGAGTAAAAATGAGTATGATTGAGCCCCATTGAGGGAACATTGGAAGTGAATACCGAGGATTAGAATCAGAACAAATTGGTTAAATACTGAAATCTTAAAAAAAGTCTAATGAAAAAAAATGAGATATAGTTCTATCAGAAGAGATTTAAATTTTCAATAAAAAATTATATCTCGATAAATTATCGAACTGAAAAATTAAATCACCTTTTAAAAGTTGTTGTTTAACTTGATGTTGTACTAATTGCAGCTGCTGTTGCGTGAGCGAATTTCCTTGCAATCCTTGCAACACAATCCGAGGACCACCGTCGAGATGAACAACCTATAACAATATTAAAATGAATAAAATGTCGTAATAATATTTAAACTGATATAAAAACGAGGCGCTCACCTGTGCAGTGACAGTTTTGATGACGGTGCCGGGAGGTTGTCCGGCTAACAAGCGTTGTTCCATCAACTGATCTTCGGTCAGCGGAACGACAGGCTGAGTGACGACAGGAGCGGGAGACGAGGGAATTGCCGGCTTTACGATGGACATTTGCGTCACCTGAGATTCGACAGGATTCTGATTTGCGCCTTGTATTGTCGTTACGATTTGAGGAGCAGCTCCGACAGTCGGACTCGGCACCACCTGATTCTGTTGGACGATGGTCGGCGAATTTGGTATTTGATTTTGAGGCGTCGCTTCGACGTTGGGAGTGTTCTGCGAAGCGGCAACGTGAGCGACAACCAGAGCTTGATTGTTGCCGATGGGCCTTATCAATACTTGCTGTCCGTTTATCGATGCCAATTGCAGTTTACCAGCGGCCAACTGTTGAGCTAACGCCGGATTGTTCACGACGATGTGCTGTCCCGGTGAAATCATTCGATTCACGACCTGAGGTCCAGCATTTGTCGTTATTATTTGCTGTTGGGCCTGCATGGGACGAACGACTTGTCCCTGAATCACATTCGCACTTTGAATCGTTTGACCGCTCTGCACGATTTGGCCTTGTACGATTTGATGAGCGTTTCCTTGGATTACGGCTTGCACCGGTCGGTTCTGTTGTAGAATAGTGGCTTGAGATACCGGTACCAATGTCGGTTGAGATAATCTATTCTGTGCTTGAACGACGACCTGTTGCGGCGACTGAACCAAAATCGGTTGGTTTCCTTGTACTACGATTTGTTGAGCTCCCTGTCCTATGATCCTCTGAGGAGTTTGCGTTATTTGTTTATCGGGAGTTTGAGCTATGGGTTTAGACGGAGTCTGTTGCCGAATGACAACCTTATTAGATGATAAGCTTGATGTCGTGGTCGTAACGGGACTGATGGCTTTATTGGCGCTGGAAGTAGTCGGTAATATTTTAGTGTGTGGCTTCGGTTGAGGTGTTACAGCAATTTTTGGTGTCGGCGGTGGACCACCAGTCGCAATGATTTGTCCTCCGTTAGGGAGATTGCCTGTTTGTGAAGAAGCGACTACGTGCAATTTTCCGTCGGGCATTTGCAGTAATTGTTGACCTGCGATTAAGCCCCTCACCGTTAGTTTACCGTCGTGACCACGGATTATTTGGACCTTTTGTGGACCATCCTTTGGCGGCTGATTCAGTTGAGATTTGATAATCGATTGCTGTCCGGGAGACTGTGACGACTGCATCGTTGTCTTGGGTAATATTCCCGGTTGGCTAATTACTCTGGTGGTTCCGTCGGCGCCTTTCGTCATAAAAACTCGTCTGGTGCCGATCAATGTCTTGTTTCCGTTTGTGTTAACTATACCTGGACAATAGAGTGAATAATTAATTTATGGAACTTCAATTTCAGTTGCAATCGAACATGTGAGAAATAATATGATCATATATATCAATAGTATTATGATTAGTTAGTTATTATTCTCACATTTTCAATCGAAAACAAAAAAAGCTTACACTACATGAGATTAGTGCAAAAAACAATAGAAAAAAAAAAAAACAAAAGTGGAAAAAAGTGAATATCAAATTATTTAATGTCTTATAGGCAACAAACAAAAAACACGGCAAAATGAATAGAAAAAAATATTTCTAATGAATTTGCACAAAAAGCTTCCAATCGTCATACCTGAATTGGTGTCATCAGTACTTTGCTGCTTAGCTTTAGAAAAAAAATAAGACATTTTTCAGTCACATCGTAAATCTCACGGCTAAGATTAATTATTATGTAGGGGTAATTTTAAAAAAGCCAAATTTTCTTTAAAAAGTGTTATAAAATATATTAGGGACCAAAAAGTAATTTCTTTGATGAACTTATTCACAGTTAGTTTGTGTCGAGACACGGTCCCGTAAACGTAAAGTAAATGTTTATTATTACGTTAAAGCTAGTTAAATTTTTTTTCAAGACCAACAGAAGTAAAAAAAAATACCGATACTTACGTGGATATTCTGAAACTAAACGAGGGCATCAGTGGTTTAAAAAGTTCAAAAATGGAAATAGGAATCTCAAACATGTCGCACGAAAAGGACGACCCCAAAAAATAGATAATGATATCCCGAAGGCAACGGAGGAATCAGATCCTAGTCAAACAATTGAGAAATTATCACTGAAGATTGGCTGTCCATGGTCTAGATTTAGGATCACCTTCGTCGCATAAGAAAATTGTACAGAGAAGGAATTTGGGTTCCTCATACGGGAGCTTGGATTGAACTTTTAACTCATCCACCTTATTCACCGAAAAGTTTTTCAATGAAAAATCAAAGGACTTTTTTGAGAAGGAAATCGAACAACTGCCTTTACGCTGGCAAAAAGAGTTAGGAAATAACATAAATTATTTTGTTGAATAGTATTTAAGATTGTTTAAATAAAGAAATGTTTTTCGTCAGCAAAAAAAAATTAATTACTTTTCAGTCCCCCCTAATATAATCATAAAATATGTTTACCTTGGGCCAATTCGAGGGCTCGTTTTTGTTGATGAGCCGTCCTCTGCATCCTCAGCTGAAGCTCCATCTTTTCTTTGATCTCTTGCGGAGTACTCTTCGGTGCCAATGAAGAATTTTCTTTGGAATCCAAACTGCTCCTCGAGGGTGGCAGCTTTCCTGTCGTCGTTCTCGTAACGGGTACGGCCCGTTCAACTTTTTCGCCGTACTGTTTAATTTCCCATAATTCTAGCTTGTCCTCGTCGACCCACTCCTCCGTAACTTGCGGCTCCATACTCTGGGGAGATTCGGCACGCTTGCGTTTGCGGAGACCGCTCCTAATAGACGTAACTTCGCGCACGGTCTTCGGAACCTCGAGCGGAATGACGACTTTGCGTCGCAAATACTGAGTTTTATCTAAAAATTGTCCAATATGTCTATGCTTCAACATTTCTAATGATATTATTTCAGTCTCTGTGGTTATTTGATGCTTGCCGTCGTTATTCGACGGCTTAGTAGCCATGTCGTCCCATCGGACGCAAGCCCATAATATTCTAATCTGTAAACAAACGGCGGCTAACGACGACAAATTAATCGTACGATACAACCAACACGTTTTGAAGATGGGTCTAGAGCACGGATACGGCCAAACGCAAGGATTCGGCTTTGAGTTGTGATTGTATCCGTTGACTTGAAGACGGCCGCCGTGGCGAGATAGCTTCCGCAACTCGTGCGCCGGTAATACCATTATGCTCTTGGCTTTGCTTTTGGTATGGAATGTCGAGCAGAGCGGGTACCTCACGGGAATACGTTTCTTTTTCTTATCCAGAGCCGATACGATTCGTTTCAAATATATTTTGCCGGCCGAAGATTCCGCAGAGTAGACTCTCTTAGAACCGTCCGGTGCCAGTTCATTTTTTACGGCTCTGTCATCTCTCTCCCGCTTCACAGAATGTTTATTAGAACAAAATCGTCGATTCACGAGCGCCCGATACAACGGTTTCATCGATTTTTTTGTGACGTTTGAAATAGTGCTCTTCGATGTCCGTCCTCTGGTCGAGATTCTGATTTTGGGAATGGGAGGCCGCTCACCGTCGAACGAATCGTTATCTTCCGACTTCACGTAAGTCAAATCCCTTATCTTGCGCTCTTTCTTTATTTTCTTCTCGGATTCTGAATTATCGACGACTTTGTCGACGTCGACTACGTTTAATTCGCCGACATCGTTTTCCGACGAAACACACTGTTCGAGTTCCATCTCGTTACCGATGGCCGGTATTACGGATTCTTCGAGTATATGCTCCGATTTAACCGGACTTCCAGAATTACAAACAAACGGTTTAACGTCCGATTCATTTGATATATCCATCTCCATCTTGACTTTTGCGCTTAATTTAACTATATCGACGTAGTGTTTGTCTTCTAATTTTTGCGCCGAAGCCACGGCGGTGATTAAATCTTTTATTATATCGTTAGCATACTCTTTAATGTCCGTCTCCGCTTTACCGCCGTCTTCATGCTGAGAAGTACTGGCACCAGACTTAGACGTGCCCAATCCGACGATGTTATTCGTAGAATTACGCACTTTATTAAGCAAAAGAAGCAGGTCCTTGCGGAGATTAGCTTTGCGAATGCACAGGGGAGAATAGCAATTCACGGAGAATATGAGCCCATGCGATAATGTGGCGTTGTTCATATTGCACCCGTAAGCGTAGCATCGGTATCCCTTCGCTTGCTGAACAATTTCGCCGTATTTTTGTCTGAGCGTTTGGATTTCTTTAGTCATATTAGCGACGTCTTTGCTCGTGATCGAAGGCGTAGCCGAATCTTTGGGATTTGTTGATATCACAGATGTGTCATTTTCGTTTTCGTCGTTTTCAACATCGACGTTCTGTTCCTCTTCGTCTTTAATATCCTCCTTTTTCTTTTGAAGAAAAACGTTTTGATCAAATTTCCTCTCTTCGATGACTTTCAATTGCACACGACGAGCGAGCATGTCGTCGAGGCGCGACTTTTTAGCAATTTTCGGATAGAATATGCGAGAATTCGACGAGAGCGCCTTTTCAATATCAATTTCAAGAAAATCACTGGGCTGAACGATCGGTTTCAGCGCTTTTATGTCTTGCGATACTATAATAATAAATAAAACGAAGATAAATACTAAATAACAACACATTATCGCAAAAAATGATAAAATCGTATATTTACCATTCTTGGAAATTTCCAGATCCTGATCCTTTTTGATTAAATAATCGTATGTCTTTGGTTCGATGAATATCGTTTTATTTACGTTATGTATTTGAACTTGAACTATGTATTTAAGCGGCCCCAGCTGTAAACTGTGACGTGCAATAGGTGGATTTCTAAATTTACGAGTGGCCGAATGCCATAACCAACCCCATTGTCCGTGTATTCGATATTCTTCTCCTTTCTGTTTCCATATCTGAAATAAAGAATCAATTTAGCGCACGCTTCGTTGAATATAAATATTAAAAACGGTAAAAAAACGTACTTGATGTTTGAGCGTGATGGGATATTTGACGAAGAACGAGACTTTATTACGTTCCTCCTCCTCTTCCTTTTCTTTCTTTTCCCGTTTATCGAGCTTTTTTCTTTCCTCGCGTTCACTAGCCGTGATCCGTTGCAATCGGACGTGTCCGAGCTGCTCATGCCAAACGGGCACGAAAACAACGCTCTTAATACAAGCCTACAAAATAAATTAAAATAAATTCATATTTTTATGTTTAACGATCGAATCAATTTCCGAGCACGTACTTGCAGAACGACCATAGCCCGAGCGAAATCACGCGGCACGTTGGAAGCGTGCACGGCCTGAAGCCAAGGTTTACGCAGCAGAGACCAATTCGGATGCATAAAAACAGACGCAACGTTGGTTTCAAGCTGCAATAATGTCTGTCGCAACGTATTTATGAGCAGAGATCTCGTAACTGAAATAACGCAAGACATAAATAAAACATATGGTAAATATTGATGAGGTTTTAAGATTTGTTACCGTTCAGCAGGCCGGTCCATTTAAATTCCTGGGTGCACGTTAAGCTGAATTTATGCGCCAAATGTCGCTTCTTATCGCGTTCTTCGTTACGCTGCGGTTTATTCAAAGCCATAGCATTCGTCGTATATTGATTGACATAATTACGAAAGTGATTGTCGTTGCCGAGCTTAAATAGAAGCGTCCCGGCCGATATCTGATTGATTTTAAGTCGAGTGAGCCGTTGACTTTCTAAAACTGCAAATAAAGTGTTTATAGTACGTCGTATTAAAATAAAGCTGCATTTGACAATATTATGATTAATTACCGTCCAATTGCTTATCAGCCGATTTATCGTCAGATTTTTTTTTACCATCTTCGGTGATCGACATGGAAAGAATACTTTTATTTTGGTTGGAAGGATCGTCGTGGTCAAAAGTACTCGAGTTGTCGTTGTTCAGGAGAGAATTAATTTCGGACGTATCGTCGACGTTGTTGGCTAGATTTGAATTTTCGGAGACCAAATCGTTCGAGTCCATCGCGTCGACGTCTTTGGATATGCCGTCGTTATCGAATATTTTTTTATCGACGCGCTCCTTTTGAACGCGGGTTAGAAACGAATTCTCTACCTCTAAATAAGATTTCCTGGATCCTTTCAATTGATTCGTGATTTTGTCGGTGATTTCCATTTGTCTAATTATTTCAGATTTATATTCCATTAATTCTCGATACAGGGCGCATTCCATATCATGAGAATCTAATACTAAAAGCAATTCGTCGAATTGCGGTCTCGACGAATAATAACACACGGGGCCGTTTTCCTCCTCGCTTAAATAAAAATAATTCGATTAAATTAATATTCGATCGTTTCCGACGACGTATTATTATTTAAATGCTTACACAAATATCCTTCGACAGATGAACCAATATTTTCGTCCGTGTCTATCGAAGCCGAGATGTTCGTGTCGGCATAGAAGGCCCTGTTTTTCGGTATCCGATATGCAATCCGTGACGCCTTGAAGTCGATGCACTTTACAGAGCGAGCATTGCCAGTCTTCGGAAGGCACGTCAACGAGCGGCGGATCAACGCATTCCAAATGGAAAACCGCGGGACACGTCTCACAACAGAGGAGATCGCCGAGTCGATGACAGACGCGACAGTGATCGTCGTAATGTATAGAAACTATAAAATGAAAAATCATTTAATTAATCGGGGATCATTGAATACGTTATTTATTGCGACCGAAAATATTACCTTCGCTAGTCAGATCTTCTCTCACGGGATTTGTTACTAAAAATTGGTTGCCTAAAAATTCTAATATTTTTATTCTCTCCTCCGGGCCGGTGAACGGGTATTCGCAAGAGTTTAATATTTGCAAAACGTCTCGATCGAATCCTCGGTCGCTCTCGACGTATATTCGCAACACCTCCGGCCAAGTCATCACGTCCAGCATAAACAGAGATATATTGACGCTGTCCTTGTGATCGATCGGACCGAAATGAGTCTGCTGCGAGTCTTCCTCTCGGAGGAGAGCCTTCAAGAGGGCCATGTGAATCTCGGCCAAGAGATTGCTCTGCTCTTCGCACGACAAGGCCGCGCACATATCTTCGACTCGGAACGGCGTCAGCCGGACCAAATGCCGAAACCGCCGAAGCAGTTCGTACACCGCCATGGCGCGGATCGACAGCGAGGGGGTGAGAAGCAAGTCTTCCGAAGAACTCGGCAACGAGAGAGGAGGCGGTTCGGCGTGTTGCAACCATAGCGGCTCCGGGCTCGGTCTTCGCCATTCGGCGGGTTGCGTAGTATCGCCAAGGAGGGATACCTAAAAAAAAACAATATATTGAATTATAGATAGACAGAAATAAAAAGTGTCGAGCAGTCTTTATTAATGAACAGAGATATTGCCCCGACGTTCTTTAAATTAAAACGAAAGATATGTGGTTTTTTATGAAAGTATTGGATCGATATTGTAGTTGTCCTTGAATTTGTCCGGCGGGGCAATCAATATTTCTATTCACTGGCGTTAAAATATCTCTCCAGAATTGATACGTGGATAATTTAGCAATCTTAAAATTTTATTGATAATGTATTTAAAATTAATAAAAATTAGAAGAAAATGTATAATATATTTCTGCATTAATAATTTTCAATCGAAGGTTGCGGGAAGTTCCACAACTTTGCAGTTCCCATAGTTTTTGAATCTATGAAAATTGCTGCTGAAATTGGAAGGTAAAATTCTAAATTCTTTCGGTGGTTTTATTTTGTTAATAATGCTGTTGAATGGTTTTCGAACCATGGAAATGTCTTTTATGTTCAAAAATGCTAGGAAAATTGTCGGTCGAGTTAAATTTTGTTACAAAATTAGTTTAAATTTGTTTCCTGTCGATAATATTAATCGGGGGAGATTTAGAAAAATATGACACTTTTATGGGAGTGTTCGCTCAATAAAATGTATCGATATTATTACCTAGACAAAAATTTCTAGTTATGCCCAAGAATATTTTGTCGTTGAATGTCGTCGTTTGCCTCGCAATTGGTTATTTTATAATATTTTTAGAAAAATAATTTTGAGGTTTATGAATTATGTCAGGCAAAGCGTGGGACTTTTCTAACGATGCTCCTTGGATGGAAAATTGTGGACGTCGGGGCGAGGGGGGAGCTTTTCAACGCCGAGGGCCGAAAGGTAATAAATATTTTGTCAATTGCATTTATGTACAACGGAACTTGTCGTTTGGTGATAGTTGGATCCGGGCGAAACGTTTCTAGCGGGCAAAGGGAAAGGAATTTTTTAAAACAATCGCTAGAACGGATTCAACGGGACAAAGATTGAGGATAGGGTTACAGGCTGGAATACAACGAAGATAGTAAAAAAAAAACGGAGAGGACGATTATTATCCTTTCGTCGGAAATGTGAGGTTATGTTCGGCGAAGGATTGTTTTCGTCGAAACGTCGAAATAAAATTTGACACATCGAAATGGTCGACGACGAAGGCCGTCGAGGCCTCGGGGGGCCGCATTTCGCGGGGCCGAGGGCCGCGCCGAAGGTTCGAGGTTTCGCCGTCGGGGGGCGGGCCGCGATTCGCGCGAAATTATTTAAATTTAAACAATCGAATAAACAAAAACAAATCACCTCGCTCTCGCTGCAGACGGGCTCCGACTCGGCCGGGGACGGCGACGGCGACGAGCTCAGCCTCGAGAGCGAGTCCGCCTCCGAGTTGTTGTCGGACTCGTCGCCGAAGTCGGAGCCGTAGTGGTACTCGGAGTCCTGCGGCAGGCTGTGCGGATTGTAGCCGCGGCGGCTGCTGGGGGCCGCGGGCGTGCGGCGGCTGCTGGCGCGGGCCGAGCTGGCCGCGCGCCGCCTCTCGCCTGGCGCGCGCGACATGGCGCGGGCCGACTCATTGCGGGCCGCCACTGCCGATATCGCTGCCATCTTGCGACGGCAGCGCACTCGCTGCTCGGCGGGCAGCGGGAGGGCGCGAGCCCTGCGCGTCGTCGGGGTTGCTCCGGCGGCTACGTGCAGCGAGCGGGGCGAGGGCGGAGGGCGGGGCGCCGCCAAGGTCGATCGAAAGGAGCTCGGCCCGGGGCCCGCAGCGGGGGCGGGGCTGCGGAGGGCGCGGGGCAGCTGGCGGGCTGGGCGGCCGCGTGGGCGGGCAGCGCGCGCGGGCCGTGGGAGCGCGGCGCGTACTGCGCCCGTCGGCCGCTAGAGCGCGCCACTGTCGCGCCACTGACGTTTGCCGCGGGAGGGGTGAGGGGGTCCGCCGATTCTCGCGCCCGCCGCCGCCCGCCGAAGAGCCTGCGCCCTCGCCCTCGCCGACCATGACGAGCATGTACCGCATGGCGCCCCTGTGCGCGTGGAGCCCGGCCCCCGTGGCCTCGGAGGGCATGTACCGGCTGCCGAACCTGCACGGGCGCGAGGAGGCGCGCGGGGGGCCGACCCCCGACCTGCTGGCGCGCGCGGCTCGCCTGGCCCAGGTGAGCGCCCCCGTCCTTCGAAAGGGCCAATACGCCGACCCGGAGCGCTCCGAACCCCGAAATCGCGACCTAACCTCGACTCGCCCGCCCCCACCCGCGCAACTCCGGCCCCGACCGAAGACTGATGTCTATTTTAAAAATGTCCGCCGAACTTTCGTCTTCGACTTAACCAAAAACTTTTTCCGTGACCGTTTCCGCCCTCGAGCGCCCGAAATCGGCGCCTTTTCGCGCCCGCGATCGTAAAACGTAATCGTCGACCCGACGAACCGATGACATAATCTCTCGAAACGACGACGATGCCGCACCGTCGATCCTCCCTTCGAATTCCCACGTTTTCGAGCCCTCCCGAACCTCCCCTCTCGAATTTTCCTATCCAGTTTACCGTCGTTTTCCCCTTTCCAGGGAAAAACTTCCCGCTCCCTTCGAAATATCCCAATTCCCCGACTCTCCGCTCGCTAAATAATCTCCAAAAGCCCGAGGAAATCCAAATTGTCGACGATAACCGCTCCCTTTGCCCCTCAACCCGCTTCCGTCGACGGCCCTGAGCGCGCAACATCAAAACTAAACTCAATTTCTAATCCTCAACGACCGACACAATCCTTTTGAACAACAAAATCGGGGACAATTCTTTTAAACCTCGGCGACTTATTTAATACATCTATATAAAATGATGACTCAATATGTATTATATTAAATGTTGCTTCAAATAATGCCGCCATCTTTCGATATAAAGCTTAATCAATATAAATTTGCCAAAACGACCTCGATCTCAAAGTCGACTCGCCCGCCCTCTCTTGTAGACGATTCTAATTGTCGTCCTCCCGACCCTCAATAATATTTCTTTTATGTTTCAGAAGCCCCCCGAGGATATGAAGATGTTGGAAAATAGACAGCTCAAACTTTTAAAGCAGTTGGAAAATCTCCACAGTCGGCTCGTCTCGATGAAATCTCTCTTCCAACAAAATTCTAAACCCGAGGTCGACATCCCTGCCGCCGTCGCCTCGTCACCCCCGGTTTGTAAAAAATCTAACGACCCCGCAATATCGGCGAGCTCGTCTAATCGATCGACCTAACCCGTCCTTTATCGTTTCAGAATAATCTCCCACTAGATATAGTTGTAAACGTAAATCCAGCAAATTTGCCATTCTCGCTTCTGGCCGTGAAAAAATTATTGAATCTAAAAATAAATTGCCACACTCATTCTTCGATCCTCGGGCCGATTCCCGCCGCCGTCGACTTTGCTCGACGACTGACCGAATCGACCCCCTCGACCCCAAGCATGACGGTGACGCTGATATGGAAAAACGGTGGGTTGCCAAATTTGTTCCAATGTGTATGACAATCCTGTCATTCTTCTAAAATATTATTTTTTTTACAGTCGGCGCTCGTTTTGAACTCTTGGCTTCGTCGATTCCGATTGCGATCCGCGGCGAAGTCAACGTTCTCCGTTACTTGGTGGCGGCGGTGCCGTCGAAGCTCGCCTATGCCGCGACGTCGTCTTCGCTGGACATAGACTCGCTGCTGGATATTACCCACCAGTTGCAAATGCACAAAACGGCCAAAGATCGTCAGGCGCTGACGAGAACTCTAAATTCAAAATTAGGAAAGCGAAAATGGCTCGCCGACACCGCCGACATTTCTATCGCCGATATCGCCGCCTTTAGCGTCCTAAAACAATTAAATAGTCCTTCGGACGTATCGCCCGGGATGAATAATTGGATTAAAAGATGTGAAAGCTCTCTCGCCTAAAATTATGTTATATAAATTATAAAAAAATTATCATTTATATCTCTCGATTTTTATTTCTTCCCGATTAGGTTTAATTCCGACTTGAATATGTGTTGTATTTTATATAGATTGCATCTTAAATCGTTCCATAGTATTATTTCATGATGTTTAGTTTTATAATTATGCTTTTTGTGGTGAATTCTTATAGGAAATTTTTCATTCGGAAAAGAAATTAAACGGTTAAATAATAATCCTCATATTTTATATATAATTTTGCAAAAATCTTCTTGTATTTGATTTTTTTTCACATTCCATTTGTAGTCAATATCATTTTGTATGCTCTACTTTTCATATATGCAGTGGTAGATTTGAGCCCTTGGGAGGCCCCAATCGTAATTCAATTTTGAGGCCCCCCCGCCATCAACACATTTTCACTACACCATATAATGTACATTGTGCACATTTTTTTTACTCAATTTGCAATATTTTGGATACATGATTAATTTTACATCATTTATGTAAACAGACAAAAAGAAAAACAAAATTAAAAATTTCATTGCTTCTTTTTTTTATTAGCCAGATGATCAATATTACAAATATTTATTTTTAGAATAATTCAGGGACTCCCTGCCAGGCTGTATGCCGTGGGCCTCGATATTTTTTTTAAGAAAAAAAAAGAATCGTTATAGTTGAACTTTGAGGCCCCCTAAATTAATGAGGCCCCAGGCCTAATGTACCTAAGGGGAAATCCACCACTGCATATTTGGGTACATATTTTTAATCTGCAATACTATAACCTTATAATAAAGATAATTAGTAGTATTTTTGATTAGTATGGAATAAATCATGTATTATAAAAGGTTTGATAAAAAATATGTGGAATTGTCATAAATTTATGTTGTTGGTACCCTTGTCTCTGACATATTTTGAGATTCATAGCAATAATGGATGCATATTTTATTATTGGCCATCGTAAAGGTTTTACGTGTTTAATTGTGCTCGGAGATTTTTTCCAGTAAAAAAAATTAAATAGGGAAAAAAATTTCCCCAAAAACAATTCCTTTCATGATGCTTCAGCCTCCATATTTGCCGAACATAGCTCTGATTTCAATATATTTTCAAAGATAAAAATCACGAAAGGACAATATTTTTCCAACAGATAAATTGATTAATAAGGACTAAACTCTGCATATTTCTTTAGCACACCTCATAGCTTATAAATAAATCATGATTATACTTAAATTAGTAATATATGTAATACCAAAACTTATTTAAGTAGATATATGTCCTAGCTAGTCATTGGCGTTCAGATCTTTTCCATGCTTCAAGGATTTGAAATAAATATTCCTATGATCGTACTGTGCTGTATATATCCCGTATACCCTGGGCTTTTGAGGTAAAATGTGAAGCCTGGGAAAATTAATATTTTAGAGGCCCTTCAAAAAAAAACCTGATGGTGGAAAGCATAGAAAATACCATTGGATTTTTTTGTACTCGTCGTTATTAGTCTTATAGTTAGATTTAAATTTCATTTTGCTTATCCTTCCCCTAAATTTATGTCTAACATATTGAGTTGCCAAGTTGAGGCCCCTAATATTGTGAGGCCTGAGGCCCCGCATATATACGGCACTGAAGCAAGATATACTATTCTAGTTTCACTATTTTCTTCATATATTCATATTATCATGTTATTTTACTCACTTTTGCTTTTTAGTGACGGTAGATCAGCATCAGTAACATTTTTTTGATACAATATCATTTACGATATACAAAACATGCTTCATTTCTTCTATTTTAAGATATAGATTATCACACTAACATTTGAATTATACCGTAATGAAAATGTCAACTCAGTGTTGCTAGTTATAAGTAAATGATCAAAATTTGTTGAGTGAATCTAAAAATATTTGAATCGCATTGAGATATTGTCAATTTTGTTATTAAACTTAATTAAAATCGATCCTCTTTGTGGAAATAATTTTAAATACAATTAAATATAAACTCAGCAAAGTTCTCATTAATAAAATCTACAAAAAGAATTTATGTTAACTTAATCAGGGATTGTACTTAAAATATGTTTAAGATAGAATTAATTATTTAAATAATCAAAAACAATTTTATTCGATTAGTCAATGATTAATGAACTGAATGTAATCTGTATGTAATCTTAATTATTAATAAAAATAGATATTTGAAAAAAAAAACGCTATTTAATTAAAAATATGTATAATGGATCAATGTTGAATAATACTGCGTTTGTCGTTACTCTAATCCTTATCTAATTTAAGGAAGTGATCGATATGGTCTAATATATAAAAAAAAAACCGAATCAGAGCTCTGTTTTGTATCTAAATACAAACAGCCGTGGATGTATTATGAAATATAGTATAATATAATTGATAGAAGATATACGTCCAATACCAGTAATGGCCAAGAGAGGGAAACTCACAAAAAACCGCATACCAAGACAGCTTGGGTCCTCGCGGTGTGGACACAAAAGGGGAGCCCTTACGTCACGTGTGAGACTCAGTCTTTTGTGGCCTCGACTACCATTCGAAAACTTGGTAAGGCCCATACGCTCAATAAGTGAGTGTTTCGTGGCTGGTAAATGATAATTGATCGCAAAGTAGTCCTAATCTATGCACAAAAAATTGCTTGCTTATTCTTAGTTACTGGCAACACCGTAAATTTTTTGGTTATGTGTGCTTCGTTGACATTTCATCTGTCATTCAAGGTTACACCATTTATTTATATAAATATTTTATGCGGAAATGTCATAAAAATCGAATTTAATGAGCATGTACACATTGCGGATTAATATAATTAGGCATAACGGGTTGAGATTTTCATCCAAATGTTCGAAACCTACTTCTTCGGAAGTTTTAACGTATTATTTAAAACAATGCAACGAGCCTCCTTGGACGTCATACTTTGTCAAGGTATATCCTATGAATAACGCAAGTTTTTTGCCATAATTATGCAAATGTCATTCTATTTATAAACTTCGGTGCGTTGTTTATTTTTATTATTATAGTATAACAGCGTGAGAGATGATCAATTTGGGCTAGCTAATTTCAATTGGCATGTGGGAAGTTCTAATTATCATATTTTACGTACTGGTTGCTATCCGTATATAAAATATCATTGTTCAAAGAAAGAATATTGCAATCTTACGTTAGAAAATAATTTCATGAGATTAATAAAGATATCGAATTTAGGTAAGAGTGCCTTAATATTTAGTGTCGATTTTGGGTAATGTTCTTTATCGTATTTTAGGTATCCCTTGTTTGCTTTATGGAATAGCGGCCATCGTTCTGATTAAACATGTGGAAATCGTCGATACCCCCCGCGGGTCAGTACCGATTTATTTTTTGATGGCCGAAGACAAGGGCTCTCTCTATTGAATGTATACCGTTATGTTTATAAACTTAGTAGAAATAAAATTTGAACATTAATATTAATTTATTTATTTATTCAAGGTACATAATTATCTGTTTGCTTGCTTAGGACAGTTATGAGGGACATTATCGCTTAAAATTAAAAACAATTCCATGTTAATAATTACCTTGGATGTATTCAGATAACAGTTAACCACTTCGTAATGTGATATTTTCTCGTGAAAATGTATTGAGATCCCCTATGTTAATGAAATATAATTACACGTATAATTTACTATGACATGTCGTAATCAGGAAAGATTTATTGCTACTCATTGCTTTTTAATATATATATTTTTTTTCAATAAAATAAAGCACGATATTTCATTTCCTGTTTATGTTATATTGTTTTGAGATGAATTTCCTGATGTTCTCAGCATATATTCGCACAAACGCATATGATTCATATTATATGCCGAAGTCGACACATTTTCACGTTTGATTAAATTATATTAAGCATTTCTCAATCACCGTAAATATATATATATATATTTTCTATTTAAGGATAATAGCTGATAAGATTATATTCCAAGGGATTACCTTGACGGAAAAGTATCAGCTAGGGTATTTTTTTAAGGTCGTTTCGATGATGCTATATTTAATAACTCGGCATAAAAAATATATTCTAACTAATCATTGATAAATTTAGCATTAATGCGGATATATGCAAAATGTGTCACTTAATTGTTCTTGACATTAATATGTGAATCAATTAAGAAGATCGCACGGTGATGTTAAAGCATAGATATCGTATTCATTATTATTACTATTTTTTTTTGTAATATTTATTTGAATGTCACGGAATGAGTAATGAGTCTTATGCCGGTCGGTCGGTTCTATAACCTGGCCGTAGTTAATGTCATTTGTTCTCGTAAATAAATAAATCACGTTGTTTGTATAGTGCTCGGTAATTATAGTATTTTTATCTAAACAAATATTATCATAAATCATCAATGAATCGGATATCTAATCAAATATACAGTAGTACGTCACGTATGCCGGGAAAGATATATGTACCGAGTTGAGTCGGCCGAGGTCAACGGTTCGCATGCCAAAAAATTACATTTATAATCCGACATAAAGGATTTGGAGATACTGTCTTTTATTTTTTTGACTAACTTTATACGTTTTGACATAGAATTCCTAAGTTCCTTAAATTTTTTCCTAGACGAATTGTTATCCCTTTCCGTTTCCGTCTTTAAAATATGCCAAAAATTCATAATAGCATTTCCTTTGAGGCTATTGTTCGGCAAAGGCCCTTAACTGCAAGAATACAAGGGTACTATTTAGCATTGGACGATTTGTTGAGATAAATAAAGCTTTAATCTCATTGAAAATAATATTTAATTAACATACATAAATGTTATCTTATTCTCTTGACATGCTACTGTTCCAAAGAAGGGATTAAATTTCACTGAATATATTTTTATTTGTATGTTTAACCGTCAATGGATACTAATACTCATACATCATAATAAAATATCTCTAAACCATAGCATTGGAAGGTTTTTAACTGTTTAAGAATGCAATTTCTGTTGGAAGATGTATGTTTTATATGATTTTTTGACTTAGATTGATTCCAAAATTTAGGGACGGAGCAGATCTAAGTTCCATAACACTTTTGGAGTAATCCTCCATGTATATTCGAATCAGCAGTCGATGGTCATTTAAATTTATTGACCCTCTTCCTCCGGATTCAGATTTTCTTTGCATATTCCCAAAAAATGATTATTTTATTATTCTATATACTGCACTTTGGGAACATTCCACGTATCGTGCAAAATCTCATTGTTTTCATGTCCAGAATGAACCTGTTAATTTTTTTATGACTTGCAAGGATAAATGTTAAATAATCCTGTATGAATCATTCCCCGATCTATCGTTTTCCTTGGGAATTTTCGTCCCTTGATACATTTTACTCCGATTGATCGCTTTTTTATTGAAACATTTGTCATGAAATTTTGTTTCCATTTTTGGGATGAACGTGTTTATCCTTTTCATGACCTTTATAGGGCAAATTAATTATTTTGGATTTTTTTTCTTTTTTATTGTTATTCACAATACTTATTGTAAATAAAATATCCAAAAAGCGTTCTCGACAAAATATTACGTTACTAAGGTTGACATTTCTATGGGCGCTTATAGAAATATAGACCTTAAAGCGACTGGTTAATTTATTAACCAATTTCAGCTTTTGCCCTATAAAGGGTTAAGCAGTAAAAAACAAAGACTAAAATATGTTTTTTTATCGTCAAAATTACAAAAAGAACAATGTTAAAAAATCCTGCATCCGTCATTGCCTGATTTATCGTTTTAATCAGAAATTTTCGTCCCATGATACACTTTACCCCGATTGATCGTTTTTTTCTTCAAACATTTTTCATGAAATTTTGTTTCTATTTCTTGAATGAACCTGTTTATCCATTTTATGGCTTAATCAGTGGAAATGATTTACCGCCAAAATTATAAATAGACAAACACCAAGAACAATATTAAAACATCCTGTATGAATCATTCCCCGATCTATCGTTTTCCTCGGGAATTTTCGTTCCGTGTCACATTTTACTCCGATTTATATATAATTCATTACAGTTAACCCTCTTATAGCGCCGAGATAACGACCACGCTATAGAAATCCGCTCTATAGAAGACTATGCACCCATACAAAGTTTAGGGTTAGGTTTTTTTTTAATTATATTTTGTAAATCGAACGAAATCAATACTTTTACATATTTCAAATGACCTCGATATTTATTTCCCTCAGTAATGTATTACATATTTAATAAATATCTAATTTTACCTTGAAAATTTAACGCTATATGAGGAACTGACGCACACGTCGCTCTATAGCAGGGAGGCAGATATATAGGAGGGTTCAAGGGACAATTGGTTGCAATTATAAAAAAAAACAATCATGTTTCAAAACGTCCGGATAAAAAGACATGGTTTGCTCCTTCAAAATCCCATGAAAAACGATGGATCGGAGTTTTACTGTGTATGTGAATCATTTTTAGCCGTTGTTTCGAGAAACGCAGCCGTTTACGTTATGAATCATAATATTTTATTTACTATTTGACACTAATAGTAAATATTTTGCGCGAATCGGCTCAATTTTCATTCATTCATTTCAATAACATCGACAGGTGTGTCGAACAATCGACCGGCGAACGTATAAATATTTATGTTTTGCAATGCGATAATGTTCCACATGTTTTTATCATCAAAATTGTTTTTATTTGAGATGTAATTGATGATTGCAAAAGCAGCTGAGGGCAAAATAGTTTCGACAACCTTTCAAATTATATAAAAATGTTTTTTCTTTTTTTTTTTTGTCTTATTCAGCGCCATAATAATATCTAATCGATTGATAATTGATAAGCAATCTTAATGCAGTGTGTCTGAAAATTTACTTACGAACGGTAACGATATTATTTTTATACTTAATGATTAAAATAATTATACTGGAGTGTGTGCTGAAAAAAAAAACTATACTTAATTATCACTTTGTTTAATTGGTGGCATTAATTCGACAATCACCTCTGGGTCATGTTTGACCTTGTTCTGAAATCGATATGATTTTAAACAGGTGTTCATAATTATATTGAGCATGAGGTCAAAATTGTTATTTTTTTTCATGATGTACATAACGTCTGACGACGTCTGAAGATCTCCTTCAGTCACCTTACTCTATGAGAGAAAGTGTCCCATTACTCGTTTCTTAGCTTATCAACGTGACGTAACGCGATAGCGATTGTCAACTATTTCCATATTCATAAAATAATAATTAGTCCTGTCGTACGTTTTAAAAGCATCGCTATCTTTTCCGCGTCTTTATCAATGTTAACAACCTCAAACCACTGAATGGATTTACCTTCAATATGTGTGTCACTGATTATTGTCTGAAGATATGTTTAAAGTTATGCTTCTTCGCCACGGTGACTTCAATTTTTTGTGATTCAGCCATGAATCACTTAATTGAATTGATGAATTTTATCGTCTCGATCCTTGCCGAAGACTTTGTATGATTAACTCTCAAATTGGTACAATCATATAAATTCTTACGAAGCACTGATGCTGTGTACGTACGTAGGATTCCATATAAGTTGATTGTGCGGTGCGAATTATTAGATGATTGTATCAGTATCGTCCAGGGATCTAAATTCTTTGTTTTGAGGTGCACCTTCGTTGTTTTCAATCCGTGTTGCTTTGGGTCTTCTAGATTCAGAAGAAGTCCATCGTCACATAGATCCTCAAAATCCTTTTTTATTGTTCTTCAATCTTAAGCAAAGGTTGTCAAGTTGCGGGACGTGTCTTTTACATCTCCATACCTCTAAGATTCTCTTTATAATATCCGTAATTTTGGTATTGAAGTGAAGGTCACGGTTACTGTTCGCCATATGTCAGCATAAGCAGATGACATCAATCAAAGATATGTTCTTTAACCCTTTAATCGCCAAGCCAATTATATGGATTTTTACCGTACGCCGTATA